>JAVTVY010017184.1:0-59402 GCA_036873755.1 Hanleya hanleyi | reverse complement strand
AGCGGTTAATAGATCCTCGGCGGAAGACAACATTGAAGCTGCCTGGTCCCATAATGGTCGAATTTTCGTCAAACTGAGTGGAAGCATCAGACCTCAGCTGATCACATGCGACGGAGACCTTGATCAAGTGGATGGATACCCCGGACCCTCTCGTCGAAGCTCTACTCCAAGGCAAGGTACGAGGAACCATTCAAGATCTTGGTTAATAAACCCCGAGGAGTATTAAGTTCATTGCGGACGCTGTAAGCTAAGTACTTTGTCGTTATGTCTTCTGTCAAATCAATATTACTTTTCTCCCCGTTTTTCCTCGTCTCCCATCTCTGCACACAAACCGGAGGTACTCGATACCCCAGGTTGTTTTCATTAGGTCATATATCCTTATAAGTCCATAATACAATATGTCGGTCTAGACAGTATCTGGTTTACAGAATTTATTCATACGTCATACTGGCCACGAAGGCTCACATAGGTGTGCAGTTGTCGCTCCAAACTCAAATGCCCAAAACATTTTAATAAATCAGCAAACATGTATCAGCTAATAAAGAGATCCATTAACTTAACCTGTGTAGATCAAACTATAGTGTCAAATAGGACTGGACTATTATTGTCAGCAACTAGCTTATATGTTTTTTATATGTAAACTCAGGGTTTCTACGCCGGTCGAGAGATAACTCGAAAGATGAGTTCTATTTACAAATGTACATCATTTATTCACGATATGTACAGGCGTTGGGGAGAACGATGAATGCATACATAATATAGAGGGTAGCGGTTTCACGCTAAAACAAATAGAAACAAACTGAATTTAGTAAACAAACCACCCATAAACAAAATAGGAACAATCATGAAATATTGCCATACTATATCTGGACACCCTACAGGTGTCTTACCAAATTTAGAACAAATACACTTCATTCCATTTACTAGTGCAAATAATCTTGCTGACTACATGTACACACTAGCAAGTTCAATTTAGTCTATTTCAGACCGAATCTTCCAATTAACTTTTTCTAATTAATTATGGCAGAATATAGTTTCCAACAATAATCATAACATCAATGAATATATATAAATGTAGACATACCTGACAAATGACGGTTCTCGCCAAAATGCATGATAAAATCTGGACAGATGAAATGTGTCCTCCCCAACTAAATGACCAACAAAGACTGCACCTAAAACTAGTTCTGCAGGTAAAACATCACCTTCCCCAGTCTACAGGAAATCATGCTTGGACAGGTCTATTTTACACTGGAAGAACACATTATGGCCCACCAGCACACAAAGGGTCAACCACCAGCCCGATTCTCCATGCCAGCACAAGCACCAACTATAGTATATTTCAATTTAGGAGGTGCCAACTCACCTGTTATAACTTGGACAATTTACTTAGGCTCAGATAGACTGCAGTGACAGACTATAGCCTATTACACACTTCCCCTCTCCGGGAAAATGTTGTCCTCAACATTTCACTTAGTTTTCTTACCATAATCTACCCTGCAAACACTAACTGGCGCCAAATAAGAAACATATATACAACTATGAAGGACTGTCAAAAAAAAATAATCAACCATACTTAAGGATTTCTGTCAGGGAGTTAAGAAGAGCTGAATTTGATGCGACACTCGGGTTCCTCCCAACAGCAGAGAGAAGATATTCTGACTTCATGGCCCAGGCAGGTTTAACAGAAACCGTATCCATGGCTAGCTGTGGAAATTCATACACACCCGACGTCATCCAGCCCGGCTGTCGCCGACTCCGTATTGATCTCCTGGGCAATGGAACAGGTGGCGCTTCCGCAACATCCGTCACCAATCCCTCAACTATGGGTGGCTCCGAAACATCAGTCGGATGCAATGGGAGAACTTGTCCAGCTCCCTCATTACCCGCATCAGTATTCCCGTCCATCGGCTCCACCACCCTGGTCACGGGCATCTGGGAAGGATCCTCCCCATAGGCTTTCTCTGCCTCCGAAACTGGCCATGGACCATCAGCCAGTACATCTCTGCGAGCGCCATCATATCCTGATGGACCAATACTTCTGTCAGTTGACTCCTCACTTCTACCACCAGAAACTACAGGCTGTTCTGTTTCAATGACGGCAAAAACCATATCGTCGGCATCCTCAGATCCAACTTCCTCACAGGCTTCGGATTCCTCTATGCCATCTCCCACCAGGTCATCTCCAGCTACTGACCCTAGACCATCCGAAGGTCTAGGTAATTCTACCTCAGTGCCGTCGAGCTCATTACTGACCTTGGTCTCAGGGTTACTCAGCGGCAATGGGAACAACATATTCCTGTGAAGCGTCCTTCTCCTCCCACCCCCTTTTGGGCACACCGTGAACACTGGAATAGAAGGATCCGGCTGGAGCTCGACCATGTATACAGGTCCTTCCCATTTATCACTTAATTTATCATTACAGTGAAGGTTTGTTTTTCTAACCAATACCTCATCTCCAGGTCTGACCGAACTTCCTCGGACCTTCAAGTCATAACACTTTTTCTGTTGCTTTTGGGTCCGATCGCGAGCAGATGATGCCAGTTCAAATGCGTTCTTCATGTGTTTCTGTAAGTTGGCAACATATTCTGAGTAGGTGTCTTCCTCACCAGTTGCCTCGTCCAGACCAAACTGCACATCTATTGGTAACCTTGCCTCGCGACCAAACAACAGGGAGTGTGGTGAAAAACCAGTGACTGCATGCTTCGTGCAATTGTACGCATGAACTACGGTGGCTATGTGGTCCTTCCAGGCGGACTTTTTCTCCAGTGGCAGGGTTCCCAGCATGTTCAACAAGGTTCTGTTGAACCGCTCACAAACTCCATTTCCTTGCGGGTGATACGGACTGGTGCGAGATTTCTCCATTCCTAGAATGACACACAGTTCTCGAATAACAGTGGATTCAAAATTCCTCCCCTGGTCCGAATGCAGTCGTGACGGCACACCATAATGCACAATAAAATTCTCAAAAAGAACTTTAGCCGTTGTCTTCGCGGTTTGATTACGGGTAGGAATAGCCTGGGCAAACTTGGAAAAATGGTCTGTTATCACCAAAATGTTTTTAAAGCCCCTCGATGCAGGTTCCAGTGCCAGAAAGTCAATACATACAAGTTCCATAGGCTGACTTGACTGGATGCTAACAAGGGGTGCTCGGTGTGGCAAACTACCAGCCTTCCGTCTCAGGCAACGCTCACAAGACGCGACCTTCCTATCAACATCCTGGCCTAACCCTGGCCAATGAAAACGAGACTGGACTAAGTCTAATGTCCTATCCCTACCCAGATGGCCCATGTCGTCATGCAAGGCATTCAGCACCTTCTGCCTACACTCCGCCGGCAACACTATCTGAAATACCGGCTTACCACTTACCAATCTCTTACGCTTGAGTACTCCATCTGTCACACTCAAATTCTCCCACTCCCGAACCAACCGTCGCACCTCTCCACTTTCTTTCCGAAGTGCCCTCTGGGATGGCCGGACTTTCCGCCGAACAAAGTGAAGCACACGACCAATATTACGGTCAGCCGCCTGTTTCCCAGCAACGTCTACCACCTTCGGACCCTGTCCCATCAACCCTGCATCCTTCAAAACAACCGCCTGGTCCACACAGAGAGTCAAAATGATTGGTCTAGGCACCAACAGTGATTGACACACAGACGGCACAATTTCTGGCAACAGAATCGAGTCTTCTCCCGGATTTGTATACGGTATCCTCGAGATAGCGTCAGCATCGATATTCTCCTTGCCAGCTCGGTAGGAAATGCCAAAATCGTATGTGGACAGATCAGCTAACCATCTATGAACTGTGGCATCGAGTTTCGCTGATGTCAACACGTAGGTCAAGGGATTGTTGTCTGTGCGAACTTCGAATCGGTGTCCGTACAAGTAGTCGTGAAATTGTTTACATACGGCCCACTTTAGAGCCAAAAATTCACGCTTGTACGCAGAATAGTTACGCTCAGACTTGCTCAAACCCCGAGACGCATATGCAATTACATGCAAGTGACCCTGATGCTCCTGGTAGAGAATGGCACCCAATCCGTCCAGACTCGCATCGGTATGTAGAATGAATGGCTTATCATAATTGGCATAGGCCAAAACTGGGGCCGATGACAACAACTCCTTGATTTTATCAAACGCTACCTGCTGTGACGCACCCCATTTTAAGGTCATCTTCCGCTTGTCAGAATACTTCTTGGCTTCCTTCACTCCGGGGTCGTCTCCAAGCAAATCGCACAAAGGTCTTACCACTTTGGCGTAATCCTTGACGAATCTTCTATAGAATCCTGTGAACCCGAGGAACTTTCTAACCTCTGCCACATTCCTCGGTACCGGCCAGGTATTAAGAGCTGCTGTCTTTTCCGGATCAGTTTTCACCCCCTTTTCGGAGATAATGTGCCCCAAGTACCGCACTTTGTCCTTGAAGAAATGACACTTCAAAGGTTTGAGTTTTAATTTAGCCTCTCGGAGACGTTGGAACACCAGTTTCAGCCGTCTGAACTGCTCCTCCACAGTAGTGGAATGGACAACTATATCGTCCAAGTAGATTAGAAGAGCGTCTGGCTGAAGATCACCTATACTCTTCTCCATGAGGCGCTGAAAAGTCGACGGAGCATTTGTGAGCCCAAAAGGCATGGAATTGCACTCAACCCAACGGTCCAGCCGTAAATGCTGTTCGCTCCTTGTCGGACTCTTCCATCTCCACCTGCCAGTAGCCGGATTTCAAATCCAGACAACTAAACCAAGTCGCTCCTGCCAGCGAGTCCATCGTTTCTTCCATACGGGGTAAGTAATACGCGTCTCGCACGGTGCGCTTGTTTATTTCCCTGAAGTCTATACATACCCTTAAAGAATTGTCCTTCTTACGAACCAAAACCAATGGAGAGGCCCACGGACTTTTCGATTCGCGAATAACTCCCGAATGCAACATGTCAGCCAAATGTTGTCGCAACTCTTCATACATGCCGGGTGGCACTCGTCTGAATCTTTGCTTTATTGGCGTCTCATCAGTCAGGACGATCTTATGTTTAACCAGATCTGTGTGACCGAGTTCAAGGTCATCTTTGGCAAAGACGTCCTTGGACTCCAGTAACAATTTTGTGAAAGCCTGAAACTGCTCGATAGTTAACTTCTTCCGTAGAGGCTCAAGATCAAATAACTTAAGGTAAGTATCATCTGGCAACTCTGACGAATCTTCCACCTCCGCAGTATTCACGACGGTAACAGAAGGCTGAAGTTGACATAGGTTGGTGTTGGCAGGTATAGTTCTCTCTCTATCTGAGACATTCCTCATCTCAGACCTATACTTACCAGACTGCAATTGTACCAGGCATGGAACAACCATAAGACCACCAGGTAGAACCATATCCGCTGGCTCAGTCACCGTCACAACTGCAAGCTGAAAATTAACATGGGCCACAATACCAGTGACAATCTTCTTGGTGTTCGCTGGCATAACAATGGATTCACCAGAACTGACCGCTCGCGCCTCCTGTCCCATTGCCAGACTCTCAAAGGCAACTCCCCAGGGACCCTGTGGTGGCCTGATTCTAGTTGAAGGATCATCGTTCTTCTGGAACACAGCGTAGCGCATATTGATGACATTAGTTCCAATCAACAATGGGACTTCCTGGTTGTAAAGTGTGTCAGGCACCACCAATGCCAACACATCATACTTACCATCAACTCCATAAGCACTTTCAGGAAACTCCACACCAACTTCAATAAAGCCTAGATATGGCAATAACTGTCCACAAGCGCTTTTTATCTCCAACAGGTTGTCTAATGGTTTCAATGTGGTATGAGAGAGGTGTTGTTCATAGAAATTATGACCAATGGTCGTTACCATAGACCCTGTGTCGATCAATGCCCGACAGGGCATTCCGTCTATTACAACATCCGTCTCATTCGCCGCACCGACCAACCTGTCTAAAGTCACATTGGTAGTGTGACTGGAGATTTTAGCACCACCAGCTGCACCGGACGACCCTCGATTATGCGTCTTCCCCTTCTGGTACCATCCAGATTTCTTTGATTTATCTGGACAAGATTTCTTTGATTTATCTGGACAATTATAAATGTATTGGCTTGGATCCCCACAACCATAACATGTACCCTTTGGAAAAGATGGTGGTTTGTTACAACGACTCTGATTGGCCTGCTCCGAAGTAGACAGCCGGTCCTGTGCCTGTTCCAACTTTTGGATTCTCCCATCCAAAGTTCGCAACTGGCCTATTAACTGATCTAATTTCTGATGTACAGGGAAATCAGAACCAGATAACTGCTGAATACTATTTGGAGTTTCGCCTTTTGCTTCAGTGGGCTTCATTTCCGTCTGTTCATGCTCCACGGCCCTGGCGGCTACCAGCAATTCATCGTAGGCGGACCCGGAGTCAAATCGATGGCGTATGGCCGATTTTACGCGCTCTAAAAACAAACCGCTCCAAAATTTCGTTCGCAACATTTCCTTCGAAGCACTTAAGGACAGAGAACCCCTTCCCCTAGCCCTTGTCAAGATATCCTCCAACCTACACCCCCACATGGCTACAATCTCCGTTTTCTTCTGTCTGGCCATGTAAAAATCCTCCAACAACTGTTCCATGGACACTGCAACACCGAAAACCGCATCAAACTTCTCCAAAACTCCCTGAATATTAATGCCACTGCCTAAATTCAACAAAATATCTGCAGCCATGCCCTTTAGAGACCTTCTTACCGTTTGTAACACTGAAGAACTGGTATGGGCAGGGTCGTTTGCCAAACACTGCAATTCACATTTCCAGAGAGCGTAGTTGGCATCTCCTTTCCCTGTGTCACCTGAGAAGAATGGCAATCTGGGGGTATCTATACGTACATAGCTAGTACCTGTACTTCTCGGCTGATCAGGAACTGAGGAATCTGACCCATGTGTGCTAGTGGACGTATTAGCATTGTTTGACTTTGGGCGAGCACCCTGTAAAACTTGCATAATTTCCTCTTTTTGTTCTACACTAAGACCACTAAGCAGTTTTATTATATGTGCAGAATCCCCACTCGCTTCAACAGGCCCCCCTCCATCAAGCTTATACGACTTTAGCAGTTTCATGGTTATCTTATTCCCTTCAAACAACTTACCACTATATTGCGTTGTAGCTTGATTTGCATCTTCTACGGTATCATAACCTAAAACTACACCATCATCGATAATTGATACTGTCGGTCGCAGCCCACCCTTACCAAAATAGTCTTTCAACTCTTGTTCAGTTACAGAACATGGCAAGCCAGCAACAGCCACTTTAGCAGTATCCATGACGAGTAGTCAAGTATGTCCAAAAAAAACAAAAAAAACAAAAAAACAAAATGTCTAATGGCTGTGAGACAGTGTCAGCTATGCAAGTGAATATATGACAGAACGACCTTGATGTTACCTGTACAGTATTTACAAGCAGTCCACCTAAAGAAAACATGTATGAATCAATTTGAATACTCCATAGCATAGACATTTCGAAAAGAAAAGCAATAAAATTTGAAAAATTCAACCCCAAAATAGATTTGAAAAAAAACACCAAAAACAAAAACTTTTTCAACTTCAAAATTGTTTTTCAAAAAATTCAACTGCAAAATATTATCCACAAAATCAAATGGCAATGAATACAGATAGCTCCCACAATTACACTTAGAATGTCAACTCTCAAAATTCAACCAAAAAACAAAACACAGCCCTCTATTCTCACGCAAACAAACAATGCAAGAATGTTGTTGTTGGCAACTGTTGTCCACAGTTGTTGTTGTTGTTGTTGTATTTGTTAACTGTTGTTGTTGTTATCTGTTATTGTAACCACATGTAAACATCAACCTTTGATCCAATACCAATGGACAACATTATTGCAGCCATTTTTTTTCTGGCAAATCAATCTTAAAAATTGTATAAGATGCAACCAAATATCAATGTTTATCTCTGTAATATTGAATGTATGATGATTATATGAGGGACCTAAAGTCAGTATTTTATCTTTTAGTGTCCAAAAGTCCAAATTAATCTCAAGCCCACAGGCAGTCACTATATCAGTAAATCAGCACTTCTCCTGTAAGCATATTCAGTTCCAATAAGCGGTATATGGTGACAACACAAAACTCAATATAAAAAACTTTCTGTTATTTTATAATAATCGAGCAGTGAAAAATTTATCACAACCAACCTCTGAACCGTTACTGCATATCCAGGTACCTTGCACCAATGTTCATCAATAGTTCTTCAAAGTTCAGAATGTTTTTCCTGATATTTCACACACTTAGGAAGATCATGTAAAGTCTGGATATTCTCCACAACCTTGGAATGCACTCTCCACACCAATTCACTGTCCACATTGAATGACTCGAGAACAAAAGTGTACTCTCCACATCAAGGACATTTCGCCCACTACTGATAGTTCATCAATGGAAATACACTCTCCGCAGCAAGGATTTTGCACCCACACAACGCAAACCGGACACTTTCCACGATACAGACACTTCACTGACGATTAACCACCTCCCATACGAAGATGTTCGTCTCCACTCAGTACTGTGCAGTAATTCTCCGGTAGTAAATAGCACCATTCCCTATAGGGATCCTCCAAGAATAGACTCCCGGGACATCCACCAGCTACCCTCTATATATGCATGGTGACGATGAATGAATTAAATCAGATGTAATACTGGAGGCTCCAATGTAGGCTCCAGGGTTTCTACGCCGGTCGAGAGATGACTCGAAAGATGAGTTCTATTTACAAATGTACATCATTTATTCACGATATGTACAGGCGTTGGGGAGAACGATGAATGCATACATAATATAGAGGGTAGCGGTTTCACGCTAAAACAAATAGAAACAAACTGAATTTAGTAAACAAACCACCCATAAACAAAGTAGGAACAATCATGAAATATTGCCATACTATATCTGGACACCCTTCAGGTGTCTTACCAAATTTAGAACAAATACACTTCATTCCATTTACTAGTGCAAATAATCTTGCTGACTACATGTACACACTAGCAAGTTCAATTTAGTCTATTTCAGACTGAATCTTCCAATTAACTTTTTCTAATTAATTATGGCAGAATATAGTTTCCAACAATAATCATAACATCAATGAATATATATAAATGTAGACATACCTGACAAATGACGGTTCTCGCCAAAATGCATGATAAAATCTGGACAGATGAAATGTGTCCTCCCCAACTAAATGACCAACAAAGACTGCACCTAAAACTAGTTGTGCAGGTAAAACATCACCTTCCCCAGTCTACAGGAAATCATGCTTGGACAGGTCTATTTTACACTGGAAGAACACATTATGGACCACCAGCACACAAAGGGTCAACCCACCAGCCCGATTCTCCATGCCAGCACAAGCACCAACTATAGTATATTTCAATTTAGGAGGTGCCAACTCACCTGTTATAACTTGGACAATTTACTTAGGCTCAGATAGACTGCAGTGACAGACTATAGCCTATTACACATACATAGAAAAAGTAACAAATACACATATATATATATACATGAGGATACAAACACGGCATCACGTGGAGAAATATTCTTAAACTCGTATGTGATCGTACATAAGAGAGTGAGTATTTGAAGATGTAACAGAGAGCAATTAATTCTCTATTAAGCTGTCATAGACAAAGTCGCTTGATATTGTCTCACACCATACTTATTCTGGTTATTCAAGGTCCAAATGATCTGGTTATAACAAATACAAGCTATGTTTTATGGCAGTCGCTCTGTGAATAATTGCGAATAACTTATTATGAAGTTATTGGAAGTTGGTGTTGTTTGGAAATTCATATGCAGGGTCTGTGAAAATCGATGTGAATATTGGCGCATATTTACCGGAGAAGTTGACAAGGACATGCAGGTCGTTTTCGGACGCGCTCGAATTCGACAAGTTGTTCATTTCAGGAGTGGCAAGCCATGAAATCGACATCACAGGTAGCAGTTTATACAAGCGACAAAAACAGGACAGGAAATAGACATCACATATAGGTGACAACACAAAACCGATGAAAGTCGAGAAATGGACAAGGACAAGGCGAGGCGTTTAACAGGCTTTAAACTGTAAAATGTTGCACCGTATTTCATAATTACCGATTACTGACAGGCGTTCAACTGGAAAATTAGGTTGCACTGTAATTTACAATCACCGTTTTTTTAAACATCCATTAAACTCTATAATTACGTGACACCGTTGTCTACAATTATCGGTTCCGCGTCAACGTAGGTCTCTGGAAGGCCGGAATGGCCATTGCTCCTTTGCGTATTTCAGCTCTTCGTGTTTACAATTGCGGTTTACAAGTTTCGTAAATAACCACGAAGGAATCCGTGAAATTATTACACGAATAGTGGGACACAACTCCAGGTCAGATAAAATCAAAACCAACTGTGCTATAGACCGAAAATTAATGATAGCCACTGCGTCCGTCCCAGTGCGCGTTCTGATGATGCTCCGATTTTTGTATATTCTACTACACCCCATGTGTTTTACCAAATAGCATTATTACATGTAAAGAAGGGAGCCCAGGTGGGATCTAATTCCAACAGGCCCTACCTCACAACCAATCGGTGTGGATTATATGACGTCATAATTTTCTTCACATGTCCAGTTGAACTCGCCCAGAAGGGTAATAGGATTGAGATGGATATCAAAATTTATCGTCCGCCTGTATCTTGTGGTCCTTTTGTCGTACATTATGAAGCCAATTAAAGTTGGAGAACAGTTGTTTTTTCGCGGAGATTTATTCAAAGTTGTTGATGTCATTAAACCTTGTTGAATGTATGATAGGTACACAATCCAATCATTGGATGACGGGAGAATTTCACATGTATTCTAAAACCAAGGGTCAAGCTTGCATCATTTTGATCGTTAATGGCGTTTTAGCACGCCCCTTTTGCTGTCATACTGTGGACTCTCCAACCCGTGTCGATTTCAGGCACGCGACTTGTAGGTGTTCCTTGTTTCGATTAATTGGCGGGTCAAAGCATTTTTTGTCGGGTATAGGGGTGTTAATCCAGTTTTGAATACACGAGAATATCTTTCTTTTCATGAAACATCTCCACATTGTGCCGTTTACAGTATGGTAGAATAGAAGTAATTCCTTGTTTGCTGTGGTAAAATACCTAGAATAGATCGGGCTGCGATAGGATGAGTCTTTACGTTTGATCACTCAGACCTACGGCCTTCGTGACCAAACTTAGACTCATCATATCGCAGCCCGATCTATTCTAGGTGTTTTACCACAGTAAACAAGGAAACGTTTTAGTCGCCAGACGTTGTTAATCTTTCCCACCTCTTACATGTCTCGCCAATTTATGATCTGTATGTGGTAGGATTCTGCTGGTGGATTGTTAATCCCCGAGGTCCGCCTTCTGTGCATGTCATTTGACAAATATGTAGATTTATTGCCCTGGCGAGAAATTTACAGCACAACGCCAGGCATTAAAGTTTAGTCTTTCTGAGTATTCTTGCATTTACCCCATGTTGAGACGATGAGACGTTTACTCCGTCAGATGCCCTTGATGCTCATCCATTAACATGAGATGAGTTACTTATTTGAGCTGATCTGTCGTCACAACTCCCGATTTGCTCGACTGAACCCAATCCACTGATCCGTTGGGATTCTTTTTGGGCCAAAGGAAATAATTTCAAATTAATGTGAAAAATTGGTATCACCATCATTGTAATTATACACCTCTTTTCTATTTCTACATATCAGTAACCATAAGGTTTCTTCATTTTACTACACGAAAAAGGTATCATTCTTAGGATGTTTCTTGTTTATAGAATAGCTGAATTTATCATTTTCAATATCTTTGTGAAATTTGACAATACCATATTCCAAACAACGTATAGGCATCACAATGGTTACAAATTGTGCACCACTTTTGGTAGACTTATATCTGTTCTCCTATATATGAATACGCCTATATGCCAAAATTGTCAAAAGATAATTATTTCAAAGCCCGTTTCCTCTAAGTCATCAAACGCTATATAGCCAATCTCCTAGCACTCGATGATCCTAATATTAAAGACACTGTGATTGATATATTTACCTTTGGATTTGAAAGAAACTAAATCCCCAGATGAAATATCATATCCGGAACTACACGTTTACAAGAATATTCAGGGCTTTCTCTCAGGTTGTCTCCACCACAAGAAAGACGATTACAATTTTGACATATTTAACTACCCATTTCGGGATAGAAATATCTCAGAAGGACCTACATCGGGTGAATACATATCTGGCCTGGTAGCATTTACTATATCACGTGAAGACTGTAATGATTTTAATCAACGACACGGAATATTATTGCAGGAACTTGTCAAGTAGGACTATACTAACGAACGCTTCCACTGAAAGTTTCCCAAGTTCTCTGGATAATACAAAACACTGACGGCAAATCACAATCGTTGCATGCTAGATCTCAGGCGCTACATTCTTAACTGGTGTCTAATTCCTCTTAACCCGGGGCTAGGAGCCGTTTAAATATAGTGTATTTTACATCTTCATGATGTTCAAGTGAACAGTCACAGACAAAGCATGACTGAGATACATATTCTCATATAACATGACCGTTTCCTATGGGAGAAAGCCATTGTAGAAAAATCGTCTACCATGAGCTGACGTCATGCCGTTAAGTCACGCACTATTTTCATCGTCTGCTTGTTACAATGTTACTGTTTAGTGTCAGTCGACTAGCACTGAGTGAACTTTCACGCTACAGTATATGCCGAATGTAAACATGTGTTTTGAAATCAATTTCGGTGTCATTAAAGTAGTGTATTACTTATAAAAATCTTATTCTCTTTTATTCGGCGCTTGTAGCCTGGGTGTGATTCGGCCCATTCATGGACCAAAGTGCCCAATAGTAGTATTGCGCGCTTGACCTGGTTTTGCGCTTACAACATCGTCGGTCGAAAATGGGACGTCAGTCTTTATTTTAGCTTCTCTGATATGTTATATGAGAAAAAAGCTCTCACACTCGTTCATTTCCAGACGACTTTTCCCACACTCGTTTGAGAAAAATGTGCCCTGCACTCGCTAAAGCTCGTGCAGGGAACATTTTTCTCAAACTCGTGTGGGAAAAGTCGTCTAGAAATGAACTCATGTGAGAACCTATTAATCTAGAATACCATCTGGAAATTCATTGAGATAAAGGATAATGGGTTGTGAGTGGGATTAACAACACCATCTTGTCTTGCTGACATCATTGAAAACGGTTTTCTTGACTTTATGCACATTTGGAATTGGCGCTAACTGTCATGCGAAATACATGTAGATCTTTCGATTATTGATGCGGAAATTCGTTTATGGACTGCAGCTGAAGTTTGAATATCGAGTATGGCGTTTGTCATCAGAGACATGGACGTTTGAATTCGCGAAGGCGGCGGTTGCATAGTTTCTCGGTAACACATAAGATCCTCCGCTTCGTGGAAAATGATTACATTTCTCCAGGTTAGCCTAAAATATGTTGCATCACAGATGTTGACACACTAGAAGTATAACACTTTGCCATGGGGTCCTGCTCGGTGTGCTTGCTTAACATACATGTGTCTCATGAAGCGTACGTATCTGCATCTAAGAATAAATGATTTAGCCTTTGACCAGATTGCATCAATTTCGTTCGACAAATATATGTAGGTTCATTGTTTTGGTGGGAAATTTAAGCCGTATGACGTCTGGCATTGCAGGTTAGTTGTTGCGGGTATTCTTTCATTTACCAGGTTTGCCCCATGTTAAGGCGTTTAATCCATCGGCCATCCACGATATCACCTATTAAGATCCGATGAGTTATTTGTTTGTGCTAATCGGTCATCACAGCTCCCGAGCTAGCGTATCTAATTCCGCTTAAGCCAGTGCTAGGGCCGTGTGAATACAGTGCAGATCAGCTGAAAGGTTAATTTTGGCGCACCAATGGCGCGCAAACGAAGCGTGCCAACACAAAGGTATAGTGCGCCAATGCCCATGATTATCGCCTGGCCATTGTTCTAACTCTGTTGAATGTAGTCCGTCGACATGATTGAACACAGGCCGCGCGCTATCAGCACGGTCAGACAATGGCTGGAAGCGAGCTGCGGGAAGAGCCCGCTAGCGAGGTCTTTGTTAGCGAGCTCAAGAAAATCAGTTGGGAGTCCACGTGGCGTTAATCGGCACGAATGTCTGCATGTAATTCATACCTATTAAATAACATCAGGTGTATGAATTTGTGTTACTGGCGAACACGTCGACCTCGATCAAGCGTATTTGCATTCCATCTAAAAATTTGTGAAAGGAAATAGATTCAATATTTTTTTTAATCATAAACACCGCTTGCAAAATGGATTGTAATTTGTGCTTCGTCGGACACCTGCTTTCAAAGTTGACCCAGACTTGCGCGTATCAAGGAATAGCGTTTCTGGTATTAAAGTGTGGGTATTTGTTTATTGGAAGCTTCATCTTACGGCCGCTCCTCATACAGATATGCAAGTTCAAGTCATTCGTTTTTATATATTCAAAAATTCTTGCAAATTGTGTTAATTTTGACCATTCAAGAGTAAATGTCCGGGATTTTACTACCGGATTATGCAGTGTATAAATATTTAATCAGTGGGACAAGAACCGATGAAACGAATTATGCAATACCTGTACCTTTTTACTAGAAATCGGTTGATTAATTTGATTGAAGTCTGGTAATCCCTTTCTGCGGATTTGTCACCAATAAAACAGAACTCACTCCTCTGTGAAATAGATCAACCCTCATGAAATCTGGCGTCTACACACAACTCCGCTATCCAGACGAACTTTGGTACAAGTGTTGGATGCTGTCTGAACATGCTAAATATAGCCCCGCGCGATCAGTTTATCCCCACGTCGCTTTTCGCGGGAAAATGAGAACACGTGTTTGAAATCTTGCAACATATTACTGCGCAGAAGTTATATTTTACTGAACCGACAGTATGATTCGGCAGGAAGGACACCGACTGATGGGAAAATCTTTCACTTTAAGTTATAATCCATATTACTATGAAAACAGTACAGTCGACGGTAGTTCAATACGATTTCACTTGAGTACATGTACGTTTTTTTGATTGAAATTGTAGTTTAAGGGCCGCTTCCCATTCGGATTTCGCGGCCCATCAACTCAATGTTTTATTTGAATTTCGCGGTACATTTCTTTGTTTTTTCAATACCTTTTCCAGCGCTAAATATGTAACTAAATAAATGAATAAATAATAAATAACAATGAGAGATTAGTAGGAGATATAAATAGAAGTAAATAAGAATCGCTATGTACAAGTTCGCATGACTCTTTCTGGTACGTATACGTATATCATCGCAGGTTATTTATGCACAAAAATATGTTTTGCCGATAGTAAGTGAGATATTCAGTAAGACCAGGTAGAGTGATTTTTGTAATGAGAGACGAGGTGAGAATGGTAAAACGAACAGTGGACCCACATTATTTATGGCTGAAGTCCCTCCCTCCGTCCCCAACATCAAGACCTACATTTCATATGTGTTAATGCATACTTCCTGTCGAACAGAATAACGGATGTTATATTGTCAGCAAGAAAACAACACTGTAAAGGTTAATCATCTCGTTAAGTTTGGCCTAAACAAGTGGATAATATAAACATAACAGTGCATTCTCTCTCTGACGGGGTAAAGCGATATCCCGCTTTCGTCCAACAAAATGCGCGTCTGTGTCTCATTTGAAAAGAAATGAAATGGCATTAACTTATTGTTTAGGTAGAAATCTCTGTTATTGTTTCTTTTTTGTTATTTAGCTGGAACGATGTGTCGGCCATAAATACTTGTTAATTCTTATTTCCTCATCGGAAGTTTCGTGTGCAACCTTTAACAGTCGGGCGGTAACGAATAAAGAGCATATACAAGTATTTGTCATTCTCTGTAAGGGGCTAATTGATCTTTTGAATTTCTGTGTATATTTTGGTTAGGCGGTTGTAACAAGACAAGCCAAAGAGACAACTAGTCTGACCGAGCACTGCATGTTGCCCCGATTATGACCTCGACTCGCCCGTGTGTCTGAATTTATACGAAGCTGTATTCATTTGAAATGTTACGTTCAACCGTTTTACTGGCCGTTCTGAAAGAGGAGGCGGCCTTCGCAATTTGCACACACCAACGTTTTATGAATTCTGATAATATATTTAGGCATACTTCGACTAAAATTCACAACTGAATATAATATTTAAAAAAAAATATAGCCCAACTTGTATTCTCTCCTATTTCTATACTTTAAGCTATCTTTGGCGAAACTTTTTGTTAATGAAGATTATTCGTAGTCTCAACCGAATGTTCACAAGACGACCGAGTTTCCTTGGAGCGCAAACAAAAAATGATAGATAATCATTCACAGCATTCTTATTGAAGAAGTCAAATCTTCTATATATTTTTTTAATTACTTAGCCAGTAATTTAAACTGTAGAATAGATTGTGTTCTTACCGTACACCGCCAGAGGGGAACTCTTTGAACACAATTCAGTTTTAAGCGGTGACCGCTGTTAGCGCGCAATCCGGCAAGCGCCCCAACGGGGAGCCTTTGTTTACCGCCGACATGCTTACAATGGTTCAGTGGTTTGACCGGACTATATTCTACCGGCGCGTGGCGGCAAGGGTCACATCATGGGGGGGGTGTAATAAGTCTTGGTGATTAGGCCAGCACGTTGGCGCGCCATCAGTGCGTAAACCCTGTTCACTAATTGGAAGATTAAGCTGATCTGCACTGTACTTCATAGTCTCCACATGAAAAGCGCGACTTAGATACTAAGACAACGTACGACAATAAAACGTATTCTAAGGTCTGAATGTGAGGTGCCGAGGGAAGCTTTCCTGTAGAGTCATACGATTGCTTTTTAGTCGCCAGACCGCGTCAACAATTACCACATCTTGAATATCGCTTCAACCCAGAATGCAGCAGAGGGCCAGTTCGAAGCCAGCTGAGCAAAGAGTCAACGATGGCATACATCCCATGTATCATGTAATCAATGGAAGGTGGACTGAAGATAATAGACGAAGTCATACATCTAGATCAATAGAAGACTGCTTACTTCCGTTCTCTTTTATAGGATCTTTGTTATAAACATCGATACGTTGGCTTAAACCTTTTTAATTAATATGGACTTTGCTGTGTATTTTAATACCTGTTTTACTACAAGGAGTGTGGTAATATGGTTTAGCGTCGAGTTCAACACTATTTCAGTAATATCACGACGTTTGGTTCCTACCCCTTTTCACACCCGGAATCCACACGGGTAGGGTAATATTCCTTTTAACAACCGGAACCTCACGGGTGGGGTTCTATTCTTTTTCACCCACAGGAACCCCACTGATGACCCAGTTAGTCGCCTCTTACGACAAGCTCTCTGAGGGGGCTGAGGCCAATTCTTACAATGACCTTGAGTGTGCATAACGGCACCCCAGTTAACACCGATTTTTCCCGACTGATTGAATCGCGGTTTTCTTTGGGTCATGTGAAACCATTTTATATTTATTTGGTCGATTTCACGCGGTCGAGTTTTCTTCAAGGTATCCGTATGTAACAGTTTTGTGAGCAAATTCCAGTGTTAACTGCGTCTGGCAACATAAACAGTATCTGTTCAACGCAGAACCAGCAATTAGAGAGCTCACACAGACCAGTGGTGACAACGCAGACATGACATTATATTGTTTGAAATCTGTAATACATGGTCTATATTTAGTATGTGCAAAGATAGGCAGTTTATCGAGACGCAAATGTAAATCGAAGCTTTGATCACACAATTATTCCGTTAGTTCACTGCAGGAAAGGAAACAACATATATACTACTGACTAGATTGTCCCTCTGACACGGCAAACTATTTTACATCAGATGACTTCATAGGACTGTTGACTGCTCCTCTCTTGGAGGAAACTAGCCTATGTTTATGTTTACTATGATTGTCTTTTTTTTCAAGTTGGTGCTAATGCTGTTATATGGACTATGTAATATGTTTTTAGATTATGAATGTGGATATTCTTTAATGGACGACGGCTGAATTATGAATGACGGACCAGACGCTTGTAATCTTACATCATCGCTATATGTTTTATCTAAAACCGCTCAAGTCGATGCTAGGGTTAGTGTGGTCATGTCATTCGAGGTGTCGAAATGAACATCTGCAACAAAAGCATGGATGAGATACAAAACATAACAGGAATTATTTTGGGATCTTGAGCTATATTTAGATATGATGCACTCAAAATATTTACATGTTACTTCTTGGCATTATGCCGGTGTTATGGCTAACAGTGTCCTGGTGATTAGTGTCCCTTCTCATAGCTCTTCTAGTGTGACTGACACTTATCTCTAATATGGAGGAAAATGTCCTAGCTGGGTTAAAAGATAAGAGCCGGACACTCGTAGCCAACGGACATTCTTAGCCGGACCGGCATCGTTATCGTCATCGTTGTATATTGCGTTTACTTCTTGGGTGCATGTAAGAAAATCTTAGAAGTCATATCTCATAACACTCTGCTGTGGACATGACCCAAGTGACATGTGCGTCACGACGCCTGAAAATTTCTTTGGTGTACCATACTTAATCATTCGATGTAGCAAAATGCAGAGACAAAATGCAATCTGTTCCGAATTATCAAGATCCAGCAATTCAGACTTTGATGCTAGATCCGTCATTGCAAACAAAATGGATTTTATCTAAGAAGTGCTTCAAATGTATAGCTTTGCAAACATAGTCGTTTTTTCTCCAAGGCAATGTCATAATACTGTGAACACAGCTATATATATACACAATTTGACATAATTATTCCCACTGGCAGCATGCAAAGAAAAAAGCTGAAAAGTCAAGCTGCAGAGTCCAAACTCGGATATTAACCGCAGTCAGTCTAATTCGTAGAAACTACTTGATCTTGAAGTTCTGGATAATAGTTACATTTCTAACCGCTATGTAGTTGTAGCCATTCTTCAAGCTCTGCAACGTGACTTAAATGACCTCTTCCACCGAGATACACCACAATGCCGTCCAATATAACAAACAACCTATCCGGACTGGCGCCATACAACCAGAGAGCCTCATCAGATATATTATCTACAACAATTGGGCACGGATATCCCGTTTCAGCTAATTGTCGTGCAGCTGCTATACGATCATCCAAAGTGGTGTGTCGCTTGATATCTTTGATGACAAAAGGCACCAAATGATCCGGTGGATTCGCTTCCTCTACATACACCACCAAAAAATCGGCTACAGGAGCAAAATTCTTGGCCAGACGCTTGAAATGCTCCTGTTCGCGCATGAACGGAGGTCAGGTGCAGCTGCCAAAGCTCAAAACCAGAGGGCGCCCTCTCTTCATGAAATCCATCAATCTGTGAGGACTTCCTTTGAAATCGTAGACGGTTGAATTTGGAGATGAAACGCCTTTCTCAGCTACCATAAATGCGTCGATGATACTGCCTCGTAAAAGATCTCTTCGGTAGTGCCAGCTTGAGAGAAATTGGGCTATCATTTCTCTGGGACGAGGTCTTCCATCCGGCATAGTCCTGACGGTTGGGGGAAATCGAGCAATGAAAAGATCCACTGCTGAAGGGATGACTTTCATTATCAACACAAGGCATTCTAGAGCAAGGAAACGTGTAAATCCCGTCAGCAGTTTGAAAGTGCATCGCAGAGCCTTCATCATTCTTCTGGCTACCAGTTCTGCAATTTCCCCACTACAAAAGTGAGCATAGTAGAAGTACATGTAACAGTATCAAGTATATTATTAATAGGTCACAACATAATAAATGCGAATGAGTTGTGAATATAACTAATAAGCTCACCCAAGCAAAAAAAAATAAAAATAATATCGTTAAAATTTAATTCATTAATATGATACAACTAAACAGTTCAGAAAATGGTGTATCTCTACCGATCCCATTGTTAGTGAACTGGGAAGAAAAGTTGCATTTCTGTGTGTAGGAAAACAGCGATGTACAATGTTATACTTGCACATCACATACGTCACATCAAAGGAGAAGTGCGTCTCCCGACTGTGCCGATAATATCCAAGTGTGAACTGCATCAAAAGTGTAGGACTTATGTTGACAAAATACAATTTAATCAAGCCGATATGACGGCCCTTAACATCGCAATGTGACGTTAAGGACCGTCATATCGATCCTTTACAGTCACTGTCGATTCTTTGCCCGTTGAGGAAGAAACAATGCCGAATGGTAAGTAGAATCAAATGGCTGGATATGCAAAATATGCTGTGCCAGTTATTCATGTGAAGTTTGGAGTCAATCGGTTCTGTGGTTTCAAAGAAGAATGTTTCTATTTTAACGATGTACTGATTTTAGGGTCATAGTACCCTTGTCCTTTGTTCTTGACCTCAATTATGGCACATCGTCTCCTCCTAATATATCTACCAACAGCAAAATATCCTTTTTATGATTTCCTGATTTTAGGGTCACAGTGCCCAGCATGCCCTTTTGAGGCCGCTTCGAGCAAATAAGTGTAATATTCGACATTGGGACCCGATTGCTCTTCATCGTCATATCGAATAACATACATATAGCCGTTTTCGCCAGCAAAATCCTTTACTTGTAAATCCTATGAAACTGATTGGTCGATGGCGGCCATTGTTTTTGGGTCAACTTTTGCTATAAGTGTGGTTTGAAGGGCTCGACCCATCCATCACGTGTACCAAGTTTCGAATGAATCGGTTTAGCCGTTTCAGAGATGAAGATTTTTCAAGAGAATAGAGAAATTCAAAATGACAGCGAAATCGTTCAGCCAACCAACGGTATTTACTTTCAGTGCAATAGATCGTAGCCTTCCCGATACAATGCAGAAAACTAGGAAGCTGTACCTCTCGGGGTTCAAAAGAATTAGTCCTTGCAAAATTTATAAAGGTTTGACAAAATTCAGTTTGCGTATTCTGGATCGCCATGCCCTAATCATGCTAGTAGATATATCTGATTAATTTCAACGTCGAAATTCTTGAGTTCAAACAATTACAACAAAACAAATATTGAATGGCCTTAGTTGCAATTTTGAATTGACGGGCCAACTCAGTTTGAGAGAACTCGAACAACTGACCATGTATGCCAAGTTTCACGCCGATCAGTTAAATGGTTCCGGAGGGGTAGACGTTAGAATGTTTTGAAGTCAATTCAAGATGGGCCCCAAAGCTTTCGACCAATCGGTGTTGTTGGAAAATAGGCACTAGATCCCATGTAGCC
This sequence comes from Hanleya hanleyi, assembly GCA_036873755.1. NCBI lineage: Eukaryota > Metazoa > Mollusca > Polyplacophora > Lepidopleurida > Hanleyidae > Hanleya > Hanleya hanleyi. Next base: position 38,172 of record JAVTVY010017184.1, on the reverse strand, counting down.
GAATCACTATGTGAAGTTATGTAGCTGTATGGACAAACTAGCGGACACAGTATCAGGCGGGAAAAAAGAGAGAATAAACCTAAAACAATAGGGACAAGCCTTAGGGCTTGGCCCCTAATAATTTCATGAGCATGAGATCCTTCTATTCATCTATTCCACCCCGGCTAGTGAAAGTACCATTAACACTGCAGAGAGCATACGGACTGCTCTACATTTCTCAGAAGTGTTGTGCATGAACTATCGACATACTTTAAAATATATATTCAGTTCCTATGTTATATTTATGTATGCAGGCTAAAGATGAAGAGGAAAAATTCAGCCCAACCCAAGAAAATTACCGTTGGCAGCACATCTACAACAGAAACAAGGAACAAAGACATACAAATATTCTACCCTCTGCAATGATGCCACGGAAGAAGTAAAACATATACGGACTTTAACACTTATTAAACAGTAGACTTTCGACGACTGAATAATAATTAATACGGCTAGCCGATGGCCAATACCACGGCAATTCGCATGTGAACCATTCATAACATTTTTATTAATAGAAAATTCTGCAATCAATCTGGAGTTGATGTATGCAAAACAAAAATAATAATAAAAATAAAATAAATAAAAACAGTTTTGTGAAACGAAATAAAATAACATGCACCGGAGCAGTTGGTGGGGAAACTACATTTGTATACGCGATTCCCCCTGACTACTCGCGTTTTGTCTTTCACGACCTCGGCTAATACGAATTAAAATCAAAGCTCGTGTGAAACACGAATAGAGCATTTCCCGTGATACATGTGTAACACGTGATTTGGGATGCACAGACCTTTAGGTCTCTCCAATTTGGGCACACCCACTATTAGCATGGACAATGTTTTTCAGGGTAGGGTTCGACCAAATTAGGGAAACATTTCAATGCTGAATAAAAACATATTATTTTTTTCTAAATGTGCTCTATTATGGGCACATCAATAACTTGTACACGACGTTAATGACCTGGTGTATGTAGGAAAAAATGTCTTCCTTGAATGGTATATAGGATATGGGATGAGGTGGTGCTCACAATATAAAGTGTGGGATACATAGCTTCATATTATGAATATGTTATGATGCGAGATTTACCTTCAAAATACATGTAACAGGCCTGTGGAGTAGTGAACGAATGCATAGTTTGGGAGAGAGGGTTGAAGATATGGGGAGGGGGGGGGGGGGGAGTCAAGAATCATCCCTGGTACATGTAGTAGTGCCTCTGAGAAGGGGATGGGGAATTGATGCTGTACTAAGCAGGAGCATACAGTACGTGTCCTCTGGAGGAACACTACTCACAGCTCAACGATTTGTTCTGCCTGCGGGTGGAATCGAGTGTGTGAATCTCAGAGGAGGAGGTGGGTTTGAGGGTGAGGCAAAAAACCTTGGACCCAATACAATAGGGGAAGAAAATGAGTGATGTTGGTGGTATTTTTACATAGTATCTTCAACGTCAAAATATTCCGTCAAAATCAACCAGGACTCTCTACTTTACTAAATGTAAAACGGAAAGGATGTCCGTTCAAACACGAATGTCTCCATTCCAGATACAAAAAAAAATCACCATTCTAGCTCAGAATTTAGTTGTGTTGCAAACCAGAGACTTGCGGTTGATGAATTGATAGCACTACAGTTGGGTGCAATATAAGCTAGTCGATTACTTTCATAATCTGGTTAATTGTGACAGAGAAAATACTAGAAATATTTGCTAAAAATTACAGTTTATCACATAAATATGATGTGCACATCTTCAAAGTATGTTTAGCAAGCCTGTGAAATAGCAAAGGTCTTCAGCAACAAGCCTCCAAAGTCTCCGGGACATCCACTCAGGATTAGCTGATCACACATGTACTTGAGTGACAATGGTACACTGTTGTTGATGGCGAAAATGAATCCAAAACATCATAAATTTGACAAAAAATAATTCAGATTTCATCTTACAAATAGCAGGTGCACATCTTCGAAGAATGCTTAATAAGCCTGCGAAATTAACATGCAGTTTCGCAAAAAGATCGAGCCCTTCAGGATGGCACATCATTTGAGGTTGCACATCATTGGCAATGCACATCATTCAAAATAACAATACATTTATTAAAAAATATGATTTGTATGTCAGTGATGTTGAGGTTGGATTGAAGGAAGAACTATATTATAACATTAAGTCAAGATTACATTTCTTTTTGAAAGTAAGCTTAAACATCTCATCGCGTAGATCTGATGAATACATGTTCATGTATAGTTAGGAACAATAGGTGTGCAATTTGGAGCACGTTCTTGATGTAACTTTGTGTGATGATAGCTAGGTGAACAAAAAATTCCGTTTCTGACAAAGCTATTAACAACGCACAAGTTGGAGTAAAGCTATTATTTCCACTATGCGATGAGACACCAGCACTATGGTAAACCCTCACATTTGTATGCAAATTAAAAAATATAATGGCAACTGTGACCAATCATACTGTAATGCTACATAATTATGTGCATTGATAAAGACTGAGAGATCACAAACTGATTAAAACTCAGTTTTAATTAATATAGTAAGTTAAATGTGGACAGAAATATGGTTTGTACAAAAGCTTCAGGGTAACCCAGAATTCGATAGCAAAATTGAAGAAATGGTGTCCTTCATTTAAGGCGACACGAAATTATGAACTAACAGGGGTTCGGTACTGCGGGATTCTCCCGCCGGTTATTTTGATATTGTACTTCTGAAATAAAATAATGTCATCAAACTATTAGTAAATACATGTACTATAAAGGAATATACTCTAGGTGATTTTGTATGTATGCCTGCCTTAGTTTAGGAGATGGATGGTGGGGCATGGTGCCCCGAGGGTGGAACATGCTTTTATGGGTAGCGCATGGGTTGAATAAGTGTAGGGTCATGTAAGCTGCGGGAAAATATGATAGCATGGGGTCGGGCGAAGCTTAGTTTAGAAGATATAGCCTTAGAGTGGGGCTCGGAGCCCAAGGGGTGGGGACATGCTCCCGGCTGGTTTCAATAAGTGTAGCCAGATGTAAGCATTTGGAATATATGAAAGTTCAGGGGTCGGGCTGGCCTTAATTTAGGAGACATAGGTGATGCCGAGAAGCTGTGGACAGGAAACTCTTCTAAGCCCAAAACTTTAACATTTACTTGGTCCTGGGGTCCCAGGGGTGGGGACATGCTCCCCGAGGGTAGTGGATGGGTTCGATATGTATAGCTCGATGTAAGCATCTGGAATATGAGGGTTCGGCGGTTGAGAAGGCATTAGGATCAAACTTTAACATTTACTTGGTCCTGCAGATAGACAGACAGATAGACAGACATACGGACATCATTGTGACACCTATATCGAGCTTTCCGCAGCTAAAGCTACGGGCTCGATAAAAATAAAACAACCAGTTCAAACTCTAGCACTAGCTGATTGTACAATTTAGGTGTGACAAATGGACTGACAACCTTCGGAGTGGGGCATAAAAATATCATAAAGATGGAAAGCATACGTTTCATTTCAACAACTGTTCCACCTACTTACTTCAGTCTTAAACGTCTACAGTTGTCAAAAGTCGAAAATATGCTGTCAAAATGTGCCAAATCTCGCCATTTCACATCTAGATCTCAAACATCTTCTGGGGACCTCCAAATAAAGCTACCAAATATATTAGGCGGCGCCTGGACCATCGCTTTAAGTTCTGGGATAGTAGTCTAATACATGTATATAACTTATCTCTATTCAAAAGTGTCAATTTATATTTTATGAGAAAAAAATTCATCATTTGAGTTGACAAAATCGTGCCCTTAGGTTCATGCTAACAACACCAAAACCGTTTCATCTCTGTGTCTGTCGTGCAAGATCACTATGCCCAAATTTGTGACAATCGCACAAGCCGTTGCAAAAAAGTCGTGTCAGAAAGGTCTTATAATTTTCACGACCACAGCACCATCTAGTGATCAAATAAAAACATGAAAACATTACCAGGCAAATTTCCCAGACCTTTCTACACAGCAAACACATTTCCTCTAACAAATCAACGGTTTCCGAGATATGAACATTTGAAAGAAGGACCGCGGCGGCGTAGTTTCTGAGTAACACATAAGATAATTCTCTTTGTGAAGATGCTCCAACTCGGCTAATACGGCCGTTTGCCTGACGATGAATAATCCGACTGCTTGGTTGTAATCGTGCAACAACAAACAAACTCGAGTAATATGATAAGTAGATCAGCGTATGGAGCAATGCTTACCGTTGATGTGACAGGTCAATATTACAGGTCACTATGTCTTATCTCATATCACATGTAAAAATCTAAACTGCATGCAGACAGCGATCAAACTAATGAGGTAAGAAATATTTGTGCTGTACACCTATCCATATGTATGGTTGGCCATCCCTGCCAGAATTCGTCATTTAGAGGCTGCCTCTAAATAATATATACCATGGTATAAAATGCCAAGCCTGCCATAATTCGTATTTAGAGGCTGCCTCTAATTATTTTGTACCATGGTATAAAATGCCGAGCCTGCCATAATTCCTATTTAGAGGATGCCTCTAAATCGCCAAGCCTGCCACAATTCGTATTTAGAGGCTGCCTGTAAATAATATATACCATGATATAAAATGCCGAGCCTGCCATAATTCGTATTTAGAGGCTGCCTCTAATTATTTTGTACCATGGTATAAAATCGCCAAGCCTGCCATAATTCCTATTTAGAGGATGCCTCTAATTCATTTTAGCCGTAAGTCATAAACAACTCGATGTCATATCAAGAATATTAAATTTGACCAATGAGTAAACTTGTAACAAGCGTAGAGATATGGCACCAAATTTGTGAAAGCGCATATCATTGGTGGAAGTAATAAGAAGGCGAAAATTTACGACTTACGGCTAAAATGAATTAGAGGCATCCTCTAAATAGGAATTATGGCAGGCTTGGCGATTTTATACCATGGTACAAAATAATTAGAGGCAGCCTCTAAATACGAATTGTGGCAGGCTTGGCGATTTACAGGCATCCTCTAAATAGGGATTATGGCAGGCTCGGCATTTTATACCATGGTACAAAATAATTAGAGGCAGCCTCTAAATACGAATTATGGCAGGCTTGGCATTTTATACCATGGTATATATTATTTAGAGGCAGCCTCTAAATGACGAATTCTGGCAGGGATGGCCAACCATACATATGATCGAGGTCAGAATGTAGGGCACGGCTCTAGGCTCCACGTCACACTGTCGTTTTCACATTCACATAAGTATACACAGATACAAATACTGGATAATGTATGGCAAACTGGGGCAAAACTGGTTGGTAATTTTAGTTATATAATTATGTTGTTAATTGTTCATATTCGTACTGTCTTGGTATTGGCTTGAGGGTCACAGTATTGGTCGGAGGCCGCAGGCTAATACGGCTACCCGTAGGACAATACCAACACAATACGAATGTAAACTATTCATAAGATTTTTATTAATTCACAATTCTACAAGGGTGAGTGAGTGAATAGAATTTAACGTCGCTTTCAACAATATTTCAGCTATATCGCGACGAACCAACTAAGCACCACCCAGCCAAGTTGTGTTCCTGCTACTTCAAAGAAGAAATCTTTGAAGCAGCATCGAACCAGACACCCTCCGTCCACCCTATAACCACGGAGGACAGTACACAAGACACAGCCAGGACGCTTACTTGGTGCAATAAAGACAAGTGAAATTACAGTTCTAGACATCACATTATCAAGTTCCTGTTGCTTCTCAGCAAAATGCATTCAAAGCAATACACGTATAACCAGAGTTTATGCGAGCTGATATAACAGAATAGTTTTGCGGAGAATATACATTCAAGCTAATTATGAAACGAAATTAAATGACATACACTGGAGTAGTGGTGCGGTCTGCATTTGTGTTAAGCGATTGCCCCTGACTGCAGAGTGCATATGAATATGCAGCTCGCGTTTGTCTTTCATTACCTCGGTCAAATATGGGTTACAACTCGGCTAACACGAGTTACAACTCGGCCAATAACGGAAAGGTCATACCGGTTTCGTTGCATTCAAGCAACAACATAGGCATGTATAATATGATGTGTATATCAGCATTTAGAGCAACGCTTACCGTTGAGAAGGTACGTCAATATCACAGGTTACTATGATGGCCGAGAGGGGCCATCGCGTCTTTCATTTCTAATTTAACGCGATGGAGCGATGGAGCTATGCGATGCGCGATGGAGCTATGCGATGGAACGATGGAGCTATGCGATGAAAAGTCGCGCTATGCGATGCGCGATGAGGCTATGCGATGGAGCTATGCGATGCGCGATGGAGCTATGCGATGAAGCGATGGAGCTATGCGATGCGCGATGGAGCTATGCGATGGAGCGATGGAGCTATTCGATGGAGCGATGGAGCGATGGAGCTATGCGATGGGGCTATGCGATGGAGCGATGGAGCTATGCGATGGAGCGATGGAGCTATGCGATGGAGCGATGGAGCGATGGAGCTATGCGATGGGGCTATGCGATGGGGCTATGCGATGGAGCTATGCGATGAAAAGTCATTGCGCATGTTCGTTGAAAAACAGTCTTACAATGCGAAAACACCATCGCCAAAGTGAACAGAGAAATTAACAATTATTTTAAACATGAAAATTTCAATATGTGATCACGGTAGATAAGAACATTGCATTAGATTTCGGTTGGAGGTGTTCAAATGTATGCAGAAGATATTAAAACAACTAAACTTCAATTTCAAACGTTCACCGATGCGGTTTTACGTCACTTTTGAATACGAGCATTTATGGTATAAAACTACACGCTTAAAACTAAAGTATTGAAACTTACTCGTAAAGAGTTGAAATAACCCTTCAAGTGTGTCCACAGGGACAACACTTAAACGAGCAGTCCCTGTGGACACACTTAAAGAGTCATTTCAACACTTTACGAGTAAGTTTCAACACTCTAGTTTTAAGCGTGTAAGCTATTTACTACGCATGAAACACAGCTTTCTATGTTGATATGGAGAAATATTTTTTTCGCTTCAAAGACGGGACAGCAAGAGGGTTTTTTCGCATGTAAACATGACATCTTCTTTCACCAGTGTGACACTGGAATAGGCTGGTAATTTTTTCTGCAGTGTAATGTGCTTATCTCGTGAATTTGCTGGCAACCAGTTCCGTTCCATTGCTTCGACAATTCCAAATTCACTGAGTTAGTAAACATACATGGGAGCTTTATAACGTACTTCTCGATTTTAGGCTTGAGTATGCTCATCAGCCGTGTAAACAAAATTATGTGATCTGCACGCCGCCATCAACGCTAGCCAATGAAGTCGACGTTTGCCATCCTTTGTATTTTTTAATCACAGGTCAAAAAGTTCCAAGATGTTTTCCCCTTTTCCTTGCAACGAACAGAATGAACTATATGTTTGCATTGAATAGTATATGACAAATGGGCAATTTTCAGGGTTTTGCATACCAGGTGTTCACGTAACACATTGACAGAATATCTTTAGAAAAAAACAACGTTAAAAGTGTGTAGGTGGGCAGGTATCTCACCGAAGGCATGTCGGCTATATCACAAGTTCATCGACTTCCTCAGGGAAGATGGTGTACAGTATTTGTGAAAAGCAGAAGGCTGTACCGTAAACTTCTGCGGGGCTTAAGAACTATACGGATTTTATTCTCGGGGCATTATTTAGAATAACAGTATTGTGTACGTTAAAATGTGTCAAGGTCGTAAGCTTATACGTTAAAGTCGCCTATACTCCGCTCATGCGGCTCTCGCACCAGAGATGTTCATGTAATTTTTCCGAACAAAATTTATTCCATCCTCCCATAACCGCTCCCCATTAAACAACCTCGTTCTACCCATCTTCACACAACAGGCTGATTATAACGTTTTGTCGCCTTGATATAATATGACATTTCTCTCATTCTCGCCTTTGCTTTATAGATTATGTATATAAAACTATATATTTTTAGAAAGCCTGTTTTCTAAGAATTCTAGACATGTTCATACGTTTAAACTTTGAATATAATTAAGTCTATCATTCATATTTGAACTTTGCTCTTCGTAAATTCTACCGATCATTTTCAAATGTCAATTTCAAGAAAAGTATCAAATATAACTGCGTAAAAATCGACAGCTCCATCTAGAAACGCGTCTCTCAGTTTTCTCGTTTTTTCTTAGTTTTCTCACTAGAGCCCCAAAACCGAAGAAATATCGTTAAACTTACCGAACACTGCTAAAGCCGGAATATCTCGCTAAAGATTTGATAATTAAAAAAAAATGAAAGACGCGTTTCTAGGCCTCTATGCCATCCCAATTATGTCCAAATCTCGCCATTCTATGATGTACGGTTTTCGAGAAATTTCGGTTTTTACCAGCGAAACCGGTCCAATTTAATATGCGATAAATCGAAAAAAAGAGCCCAGCAGGTGATTATTCTACTGTGTTAGCCAAATATTCCCCGATAAAATCCTTCACTGACATGGATTACTCTTGTCACGCTCAAAGATATTGTATTGTTTGCTTCTTACTTTGCGCAATGACTTTTCATCGCATAGCCCCATCGCATAGCCCCATCGCATAGCTCCATCGCATAGCCCCATCGCATAGCCCCATCGCATAGCTCCATCGCATAGCCCCATCGCATAGCTCCATCGCATAGCCCCATCGCATAGCCCCATCGCATAGCCCCATCGCATAGCTCCATCGCATAGCTCCATCGCATAGCCCCATCGCATAGCTCTATCGCATAGCTCCATCGCATAGCCCCATCGCATAGCTCCATCGCATAGCCCCATCGCATAGCCCCATCGCATAGCTCCATCGCTCCATCGCATAGCTCCATCGCTCCATCGCATAGCTCCATCGCGCATCGCATAGCTCCATCGCATAGCCTCATCGCGCATCGCATAGCGCGACTTTTTATCGCATAGCTCCATCGCTCCATCGCATAGCTCATAGCTCCATCGCGCATCGCATAGCCTCATCGCGCATCGCATAGCGCGACTTTTCATCGCATAGCTCCATCGCTCCATCGCATAGCTCCATCGCGCATCGCATAGCTCCATCGTTCCATCGCATAGCTCCATCGCTCCATCGCGTTCAATTAGAAATGAAAGACGCGATGGCCCCTGTCGGCCATCATAGGTTACTGTCTGTCGTCTCTCATATTACATGCACAAGTGTAGACTTCTTACAAACAGGACAGAACTTCACCACAGCTAACCCTGTCTGAGTTGACTCTCTATATCGGTATCAAACTGGTGAGGTAACACATATTTGCGCTGAATGCCTATCCGCAAGACCGAGGGCAGAATGTAGGACACGGCCCTGGACTCCACCGTCACACTGTCCGTTTCACGTTCATCAAAGTATGTACATTGAACTTGACCGACTTTAATAATTTGGATTGGGGACCTACGATAAAACAGCGAAAGGGAAGGAAGTTGGGCGAGGTACATACATATACAAATATCCCATGAAATACCAACAACAATAGCCGATAACCTCATGATCAATACCTGGGTAAATTCACTCTCTCGTCACAAGTTCTATTTCTCGAATACCATGAATACTCTGCGTTCATACTCTACCATGATTAGGGTCGACTTGGAAATATGTCCCGTTACAATTCCATACAAATGAGGCGGATTTATGGGCGGATTATCGACTACAAGTTACTTTAACTGTCGGATGATCAGATGTCATTCAGAGGACAATGAGTTCTGGTAATCATATTTCCAATCACATCACTTGCACAGTTACATTGACTGATGGTTACATTTCACCAAGATAACCTTTCAATATGTTGCACCAGAAGTCTATCACAATAGAAGTACAACACTTTCCTTGTATGACCTGCCCTGGCAGGCTTTACTGCCAAATCTACGCCCAAATCTACTCACTGTTCCAATGTGCATGTTTCACCAAAATCTGGGAGATGGTGACTCATGAGCGTCAAGTCAATTTGAATCTTGCATTTAATTTCCCAGATTTTGAAACATGCACATTGGAACAGTGAGTTGAAACTCAAAGTATACATATCTTAACCCTACCTAGCCTGGGTGGGGGGGGTGGGGACATTATGGCCCCCCTACCAAACTTTCTGTGCTATCTCCAGAACGACGAAAAATGAAGTGCGGAAGCTCCGGGACTTTATAGTTTATCATATGTCATTTTGAGCCCATTTGCATAACCCCCTGAGCAGAGGATCATGGGTAAATTCAAGATGGCGGCCACGTGGGGTACCAGAAAAGTGATGTTTTTGTCATATTTCTTCAAAATTTCTGCTTTTCCGCGATGGAAAGTGGTCAAAAACTATTTTATTTCACATCACATTAATATTTACTAATTTATCATGCAGCTTTTGCGGAGAAATTGCATAAATAAAAAATTCGGAAAATCCGACCGAAAAATCGACCAAAATATGCCATTTTTGAAAATGACGTCACTGTGACGTCATCAAAGCGACCATCTTGGATATTTTTACATTTTCTTGTAGAGTTTGGCCCAAGGGTATAGTGTTGTAAGTTTCATCCCCCTAGCTCAAGGGGTAAGAAAAATAATTAGGGGGGTGGGGGCATTTCGGCTCTCCCCCCCCCCCCACTCCACCAGGCCTGGACAGGTCCCAAAAAGCCCAGGCCAGATAGGGTTAAGCTTGAATCAAGCACTGAAAAGTGCATACAGAGTTTGAAATATATGTATTAAGGCAGTCTGACGTCACTGGACCTAAATATGATTGCAACAGACCACCATAGAATACCATGCTTTAATTGCAGTTTACTCTGTGTAATAAAATCGTAAAAAATTAAAATAAATATTTTCCGACGGTCTTTCATTTGATGGAAACTTTACTTGAGGGTTTACGATCACTTTAACTGACCGAATCGAGTGAGACTCGCATTTGATCATGTTGAATAACTCCATATTTTTACAGTTGATTTCAAGCCGTCGATTCTTTAAGATGCCGTTATGGCAGTTAAACTGACACATCTCTCGTGCATGTTATTTCGATTAGCCAAAGACAAGCGTCTTGGGTGATAATGCCAAAAATATCTGGCAGCGCAAAACCTAACATCATTCGATACATTTGTCAATGTAAACTCTATTACCCAGCAAACAGAGAGCCCACACGGACCAGAGATCACGCAGTAGTAAATATAATACTGTGCTGTTTGGGAGATATTGAGTCCCTGTATTAAAGAATTGCTCTATTTTTGAGATCTGGCGCAAGCCAGAGGCTCCTTAGAATGCTGTAGGGAAATGGACAAAAGTGCAAACCGACTCACGGGATAGCCTTACGCTGCATGAAAGTAGTTCCACAGAGATGAGTTTTGGCAATCCTTAGTGGTTGAAAGGCTTTTGTATGTCTATATTTAGTCACTAATAGTCACTTGGAATATATTTGATCCCTTATCTGCATTAAATATTACTCTGTTCATTGTTTTTCCACAAAGTATGAGATTAATACGCTCTGAAGTATGGCAGACTGGTATCGTCACTTTACCAAAGCTTGGACTCTGCTGAGAAAGTTATACAGTTTAGCTGGTTAGGTGTATATGGGAGAGATGCTCTACCATAGCTGTAGTGTAGGGGCTGCACAGCATACTTCTGCTTTGAGAAGAGAATGTCAGGCCAAAACTAGGTCATCACGTTAGGAGAGCATTAAAACTTGAATCTGTCTGTGAAAGGCCAGCATGTGTTTGACCCAGGATTAAGTCTATCCTCATAGTGATAAATTATCAGGGGTGCAGATTTTACTAAAGATATGGCCACAGGTGAAAGACAAAGTAAGGTCTCCAATAATTCGACCATTTAAAAACACACTTTAGGAGCCAATTCCATTAAATATTCTGCCTACATTCAGCTGTGATTGTTCTAAACTGTTCACAGTTAGGTTGCTCTACAATATGTGGCCAAAAAAGATCGTCAAGTATAAAAGTGATTGAATTATTGGAGACCTTACCTTACATATATCTAGACAGTTGAAAATATGTATTTCCACAATATTGATTTCATATATGTATGTGAGTAGTTGAAATATGTATCTCAACAGTTAAAATATGCATAACAACAGATCTATATGTAAATCTGTATGTCAAGTGTTGATGTGTCAACAGCTGAATTATGTATTTCCATAGTATATTCTTTCTTACTTTTAGGGGACATATGCTCATCCCATTCTATGCAGTGTTGCATCTTCTAAGTGCAAGGTGTCACCTTTATATTAACATGGTTAAGACAAAGTACCATTAGTGATAAGTCAAATGTGATATTCGGGTAATCCACTTCTGTTTTGGCGAATGCTGTGATAGAATGAGTGGTCATTTTCTTGTCACTGGCTAAATATACGTTACGGCCAAGTATCATCCATCGCTGAAGGAAAATACAACCCAAACTACCGATATACTTTGATTTTGTTCGTTCGGTTGAAGTTGTGTAACTTTTAACTTATGTAAATACTGCCTTGTACATGTAGAATCCTGTGCAAGAAACTCTGACACATGCGTGATGGGCACGGGCATCGCGGCTCGTGCCTCTTCAGCGGACCAAAATTTGTTATGGTTCGACACACAACCTATTATATACTGCTACACATGTATAGCTAAATAAATATAGGTTTCCCCCCAAAATATTTACCCCTGCAAAGTTTGTAGCAAATATCACCTTCCCGATGGTGCAAATTAACATAGTTTATGATTTTGTAAAAAATTATAGCAAAATTCAAGTTTAACATACTAGTACAGCAAATCCCTTCTCCACGTTATACTAATCGGAGAACGCATTGGCCGACTATTGGTTCACTCACTTGCATTACTGATAGAACATTTATTTACCCCTCATCAGAAAGATAGTTCACCTGGAAAGCCTTATGTAATTATATTTGTGAAAAATAATGTCAAAATACGTTGAAAGTGCAAAATTCAGCTATTTTGGTTGAGTCAAGGTTGGATGAGCACCTACACTAGTGTCTTCTTGGACGGAAATTAATTGGGTAACACATGGTTAGCATAACGTGTGCAACTTCCCTCATTATAGGACTGCCTTTCTTTGGTATGTTCAACTTCATTATGTCGGTACCTTTTAAGAAGGGCCGTTCGTGCCATAAATCCAAGCGTTTAATAACTTTAAACGTTTAACTTGCACCAACCAATCAGATGTCATGAATTGACATTTGGAAGACGTTTCCTGTCCAAAAGCAAACGTTTGCTGTTGTAACGTCCAATACTTTAGACGTTTCCTGTCAAAAGGCAAACGTTTTCAGTAGGAATATTCGAGACTTTTAAACGTTTCCGGTTTAAGGGAAATCGTTACCGGTTGTGATCATCCAGTCAGATTTTCTTATTGCTGCTGCGTATGTTCAAACCTCAACATCAACACGTGTCCACTGGCAAAACTTTTCCCCTGTGTAGTCTGTTTGAACCAATCAAAATAGCCCTTACAAATATTCGCGCATATTGTATTCCTCATGCCCACCATTCATCATGTCCTGCGCAAATTGTTCCAGTGCCAAAGATATTCTCCAAAACCTAATTTGTAAGAACGGTTTTCATTAGTTAAAATACACTACATACCGGAAACGTTTGCCAGTGGAGATTTGCACATGTTGTAGATGCTGGAATACAGGCGGCCCAAATAAAAAATCTGATTGGACGATCACAACGGGAAACGTTATCCTTTTAACCGGAAACCTTTAAAAGACCCGAATTTTACTACCGGAAACTTTTGTCTTTTGACAGGAAACGACTAAAGTCGCGAGTTTACAACTGGAAACGTTTGCTTTTTAATAGGGAAATGTCAGTTCATAACATCTGATTGGTTGGTTCAAGTTTAAACGTTTAAACTTTTTAAATCTTTACAAGATTTGAGAAGTTAAAACGTTTAAAGGATGCGTTTATGGCGCGAACGGCCCTTCATATACCTTGTCACAGGATGTAACTTGTGATTGCGTTTTAGCCACATACATTCGTGCCTGGTGCCATCTGTGCCTAACTTGAAATTAAATATATAATTGTGCGTTTATTTCATTACAAACTTATCTCCCAATAACCCAGCTACCAGATCTCATTAAAGCCCATAGGCTCTAGTTAGGATCTGAAGAGATCGACAGTTTAGCAGTCTCTGAACAGGGTTGTCTCCCATTATGTCGGAAGGAATACCTCTGCCACCATACACTTCATTTGTAGCCCTGTACAAAAACATCATTTCACAAAACCTAGAACTTAAAAGGCATTATCAACCTAATAAATGCGAATTTGCGTGAGCATTTGTTTTCATACAAACGACCGTTAACTTGGATGTGGTGTTTTTGTTGGTGTATAGCGCTGAACAGCTATTCAATACTTCACCGATTTTTTGTGTTGTTTTGTCTACCACAACTGCGCTACTGCTGATTAGTTCTTCTTAATTCAAGTTGATGCGATACAGAACATTTCTGGCAATCTTTATTCTCCGTGAAAGGCTAAATGACTTGGTGGAGACTCGCCGCACGGAGAATGCCCGCGCGTTTTTTCGCCCTCGGTAAGTGACTGAAGGCATGGTGCATCGACAAAAACAACCCTATTTTGGAGGTTGACAGTTTGGCTCAAAATATTTATCCACTGGCATGAACGTTAGAACTATAAAAGAACAGATCAATTGAAACGCTTCAATGTTTAACAAGTTTATCGAATAATAAATATTCAATTTTATTATGATGAACATGTGTACGGCGTGTCAGGTGTTAAGTACACACAATCAAAGCTACATCAGTGACAAATTTGTTCGGAAACCCAGTAAGCCCCAGTGGTTATTTGTGTCCATGTGTTGAAAGGAGATCAACATAGATATTACCTGGCCTGTAATCCAGGCCACGTGGTAATCATAAGGCCTGATAGTATGTCAAATCGTGGCCATTAAATTGTAATAATCCCTTACGAAATGAAAGTATACCCGCAGTAGAATAGAAGTACAGTGGCAGTAGCAACTGAAAGTATAAAGGTAGTATGATAGAAGTATATACTTCCAGCATACTTCCATGAGATTGTTATTTTTACAAGACAATTGGTTGTATGTTAGACTGAATTTGTGAGTTGTAGAAGTGTTGCAGAAGTATGGTAGAATCATGGTGGCAGTATGCTGACATTGTGTTAATTAAGTTGAACCCATCCCTCAACCTCTCCAATGTGGTATAAATGAGGCCCCTTTCCGTCCAGATATACCACCATGCCTTCCAGTATAACACTCAACCTCTCCGGACTAGCACAATACAGCCAGGGAGCCTCATCTGATATATTATCTACAACAATTGGGCAAGGATATCCTGTACCAGCTAATTGCCCTGAAGCTGCTATAAGCGCATACAGCGTGTAGTGTCGCTTGACGTCTATAGGTAAGAAATTGGCTGGGAACGCCTCCTCTATATAAACTACCAAATAGTCTGCCACAGGAGCAAACGTCTGAGTCAGGCGCTTTCAATGCTTTTGTTGGCCCATGAACGGGGGTAACGTGAAGCTGCCAATGTTCAACACTAGAGGGTGCCATTCCTTTGTGAAATCCATTAATCTGTGAGAAGTTCCTTTGAAATCGTAGACGTTTGAATTTGGGGCTGTACCGCCTTGTTCGACAACCATAAATGCGTCGTTGACACTGCCTCACAACAGGCTTTTCCAGAAGTTCCAACTGAAGAGAAGTTGGGTTATCATGCCATTGGTAGCAACTAGTCCATCCGGTAATGTTTTGGCGGTTGGTAGAAGTCGAGCAATGGAAATATTCACTGCCGAAGGGATGATTTTCATTATCAACACAAGACATTCTGAAGCAAGGAAACCTGCCACTCGCTTCATCATTTTGTAAAAGCATCGCAGACAAAAGTCAACGATATATAAATACATTCAACAATATCGAAGAATATCATCAATCGGTCCCAGCATACATATTTCTTGGTGATTTGCGAATAGAACTAAGACAAAAGCCCAGGCCTTGACGGTTATCCGGTAGAATTCTATAAAATGTTCTGAAGAAAATTAGGGGGGTTTGTATTAAGGTCAGCCAATGAAAGTTTGGATCAGGGAGAACTGTCAATAACATGGAGGCAAGGTGTAATTAGATGCCTGCCAAAACCAAATAAACCAAGAAATAACTTGAAAAACTGAAGACCGATTTCACTCCTTAACGTAGGTTATCAGTTAATATCGAAGTGTATAGCTCAGATATTAAAAAAAAGAGCTAATTTATCCATGGGGACCAAAAGTGGTTCATCCCAGGTCGCTCAATCGGAGAGAATGTAAAGCTATTATACGATGCAATGTTTGAAACAAAAAATAAAGAGATTCCTGGAATCTTACTATCAATAGATTTCAAAAAAGCCGTTGACTCAATATCTCTAGAATCTAGGAACTTTTTTCGTAAAATTAGTCCAAAAGTGGTAAGAATGATGGTACCGTATAAACCAGAAAGAAAGAGATCCTGAAAGAAGCTGTTTTGTTTCCTCTGAACTCTGTACTTAGGAAAATCCTAAGGGAGAGCAGAAAATAGCGGGTGGTGATGAGTTTGAATATTTAACATCAGCACTGAACTTAACGAAAAGAAAATCGGAAAATTTCGAAGGTAAAATCACCAAGGATGAAGTTGAGAAAAATTAATGAAAAAAATCCCGGTTCCGATGGCTTCTCAACTAAATTTTCAAGCTTTTTGTTAAGATTTGTGAACGTTTATTTTCAGATCTATAAAAGAAGGAAATAAGATGGAAGAGCCCTCAACAACAAATAGCTTAACCCTATCTGGCCTGGGGGGGGGGGGGGGCATTATGGCCCCCCTACCAAACTTTCTGCGCTATCTCCGGAACGGCGAAAAATGGAGTGCTGAAACTCCGGGACTTTATAGTTTATCATATTGGGGTCATTTTGAGCCCATTTGCATAACCCCCTGAGCAGAGGATCATGGGTAAATTCAAGATGGCGGCCACGTGGGGTACCAGAAAACTGATGTTTTTGTCATATTTCTTCAAGATTTCTCCTTTTCCGCGATGAAAAGTGAGCAAAAACTATTTTATTTCACATCACATTAATATTTACTCATTTATCATGCAATTTTTTTCGGAGCAAAAATCAAAAAATCTGAAAATCCGACCGAAAAATCGACCAAAATATGCCATTTTTGAAAATGACGTCACTGTGACGTCATCAAAGCGGCCATCTTGGATTTTTTTACGTTTTCTGGTAGAGCTTGACCCAAGGGTATAGTGTGGTAAGTTTCAGCACGCTAGCTCAAGGGGAAGACAAATAATTAGGGGACGGGGGGCCATTCCGTTCCCCCCCAGGCCTGGACAGGCCCCAAAAAGCCCAGCCCAGATAGGGTTAACCCTATACCCTATCTGGCCTGAGCTTTTTGGGACCTGTCCAGGCCTGAGGGGCCGAAATGGCCCTCCTAATTGTTTTTCTTATCCATTGAGCTAGGCGACTGAAACTTATCACACTATACCCTTGGATCAAGCTCTACCAGAAACTGTAAAAAAAAATCCAAGATGGCCGCTTTGATGACGTCACAGTGATGTTATCTTCAAAAATGGCATATTTTGGTCGATTTTTCAGTCTAATTTTTTCTAATTTTTTATTTATATAATTTCTCTCCAGAAACTGCATGATAAAATAGTAAATATTATTGTGATGCGAAATAAAATAGTTTTGCCCACTTTTCATCGCGGGAAATCATAAATTTTGATGGAAAGTGACGAAAACATCACTTTTCTGGTACCTCACGTGGCCGCCATCTTGAATTTACCCATGATCCTCTGCTCGGGGGTTATACAAATAGGCTCAAAATGACCCCAATATGATAAACTATAAAGTCACGGAGAATTTGTTGTCGTTGCGGAGATTGCGCAGAAAGTTTGGTAGGGGGGCTATTTTGCCCCCTCCCCCCCGCCCCCACCCCTTCCCAAGGCCTGGTAGGGATAGTTTGGAGTAGGAAGATGTTTAACCGCTGGGGATAGGGCCTACAGTTCGCCTTGAATTTTGAGGAAATGCTAGTGTTTAAATATGACAAGAAATATAGCAGATAAAAAAAGAGTTCGCGCACTGGTGAAAGATAGAATAACGATATTCAATACTGTAGTAATCACAAGTCTCAATCACTGATTTTTATCCTTGAGAATTCTTCAATAGAAGTTAATTACCAAGTGAATGTACCGTTTTCATTTGCATGTACTGTAGCAATCAAACCTCACTACGGTAAATAGATAAATCATAACTCAAGATTACCGCAAAGGAGGTATGTGTATGATACACATACGCCATTGCATACCTCCTTTGCAGACATCATGGTTACGACGGCTGGTTCAAAACAAAATGTAACAAAGGCTGCAACGATACCTGTTGTCATAAGTATCTTTGCATCTCTTGTTAGATTTTGTTCTGAACCAGCCGCCGCAGCCACAGCCTACTATGAATATGTAACAAGTCGAAGAAAATTGGAACAATAAATAAATTACCATTCAATATCCCAAACCATACCAATCATCAAGGACTCCAATATAGAGAGCATCACGGAATATTAACAAAAACAAATATTTGACTCAGCCTGGGATAAGAGAAATAAACGAATGCACTTTCTGTAAAAACAGAAGCCGAAAATTATTACTAGCATGTTCAATAAAAAATGGCAAGTTGACAGTAGCCTACTTTGAAAGGTTATGGCAGTTCAATATGTAAAGAGACTTTAGTATTATCAAAAAACTCGAGCGAGAACCTCGTAAATAGGAACTGTCAATGTACTGGTGTTTATTATGGCATAACTCTCTGCCTGGCCATAACATGAATATTCCTGTTAATATGTCCATTGAAGTGAGTCGGATACAAGAGCTATGTATTATTATTTATCTCAGATGTTGAACTGGCTAAAAAATTTTCAGTCCACATATGATGCAGTCAAACGTGTATTATTTAAATCATTTTTGTTGAATAATCTAATAACAGCCATAAATAGAGAAAACAAATGAATATGATCTCTGAAGAGATTAGCAAAATTCTCAGGTAGAAAACAACGTTGTAAACTGAGGTACCGTATCGATCATAGTACTCAGATTAGTGAGTATTATTTAACAACGTTTCCATTTAGTTTCATATTGTGTACCAGTTAAACCGCAATAGGGAATAGAATACTGTTCAGGGTTAGAGAAATGTCGTAAAATATTTCAGTCTATCCATTTATTTTTTGTTGTTGCTTTTGTGGTTGTTGTTAATTGTTGGTGTTAATTAGGATGATATGGCCCGTCTTGAACTTGGATTACATTATTTTTACCTGAGTGGATGCGATCTGGTGTCATGTGAACGTAAAGCATGGCTGCACGATGCAAAATGCTAACAAGATGCTATCAGACAACGGGTGGTCCTCTGTAATATGTGAACCGAAATGACAATATGCTATTCTGACTATATATAACTATGTTATTCTGACTATCTTAAAGTGATGCGGTTTGGCGTTTGTATCTTTGTCTAAAACCTTATTGATCGTGGATAACCGTAGCTGACTATACGATTCACCATGGCTGACTATATGATTACCCATGACTGACTATATGATTCACCATGGCTGACTATATGATTACCCATGGCTGACTATATGATTCACCATGGCTGACTATATGATTATCCATGGCTGACTATATGATTCACCATGGCTGACTATATGATTACCCATGGCTGACTATATGATTACCCATGGCGGACTATATGATCCACCATGGCTGACTATATGATTACCCATGGCTGACTACATGATTCACCATGGCTGAATACATGATTACCCATGGCTGACTATATGATTCACCATGGCTGACTATATGATTACCCATGGCTGACTATATGATTACCCATGGCTGACTATATGATTCACCATGGCTGACTATATGATTACCCATGGCTGACTATATGATTCACCATGGCTGACTGTATGATTACCCATGGCTGACTATATGATTACCCATGGCTGACTATATGATTCACAATGGCTGACTATATGATTACCCATGGCTGACTATATGATTCATCATGGCTGACTGTATGATTTACCATGGCTGACTATATGATTACCCATGGCTGACTATATGATACACCATGGATGACTATATGATTACCCATGGCTGACTATATGATTACCCATGGCTGACTATATGATTCACAATGGCTGACTATATGATTCACCATGGCTGACTATATGATTACCCATGGCTGACTATGATTCACCATGGCTGACTATATGATTACCCATGGCTGACTATATGATTCACCATGGTTGACTGTATGATTACCGATGGCTGACTATATGATTCACCATGCCTGACTATATGATTCACCATGGCTGACTATATGATTCACCATGGCTGACTATATGATTCACCATGGCTGACTATATGATTACCCATGGCTGACTATATGATCCACCATGGGTGACTATATGATTACCCATGGCTGATTATATGATTCACCATGGCTGACTATATGATTACCCATGGCTGACTATATGATTCACCATGGCTGACTATATGATTACCCATGGCTGACTATATGATTCACCATGGCTGACTTTATGATTACCCATGGCTGACTATATGATTCACCATGGCTGACTATATGATTACCCATGGCTGACTATATGATTCACCATGGCTGACTATATGATTACCCATGGCTGACTATATGATTCACCATGGCTGACTATATGATTCACCATGGCTGACTATATGATTACCCATGGCTGACTATATGATTCACCATGGCTGACTATATGATTACCCATGGCTGACTATATGATTACCCATGGCTGACTATATGATTACCCATGGCTGACTATATGATTACCCATGGCTGACTATATGATTCACCATGGCTGACTATATGATTACCCATGGCTGACTATATGATTACCCATGGCTGACTATATGATTCAACATGGCTGACTATATGATTACCCATGGCTGACTATATGATTCACCATGGCTGACTATATGATTACCCATGGCTGATTATATGATTCACCATGGCTGACTATGTGATTCACCATGGCTGACTATATGATTACCCATGGCTGACTATATGATTCACCATGGCTGACTATATGATTCACCATGGCTGACTATATGATTACCCATGGCTGACTATATGATTCACCATGGCTGACTATATGATTCACCATGGCTGACTATATGATTCACCATGGCTGACTATATGATTCACCATGGCTGACTATATGATTACCCATGGTTGACTATATGATTCACCATGGCTGACTATATGATACACCATGGCTGACTATATGATTCACCATGGCTGACTATATGATTACTCATGGCTGACTATATGATTCACAATGGCTGACTATATGATTACCCATGGCTGACTATATGATTCACCATGGCTGACTATATGATTCACCATGGCTGACTATATGATTCACCATGGCTGACTATATGATTCACCATGGCTGACTATATGATTCACCACGGCTGACTATATGATTCACCATGGCTGACTATATGATTCACCATGGCTGACTATATGATTCACCATGGCTGACTATATGATTCACCATGGCTGACTATATGATTCACCATGGCTGACTATATGATTCACCATGGCTGACTATATGATTCACCATGGCTGACTATTTGATTACCCATGGTTGACTATATGATTCACCATGGCTGACTATATGATACACCATGGCTGAATATATGATTCACCATGGCTGACTATATGATTACCATGGCTGACTATATGATTCACCATGGCTGACTATATGATTACCCATGGCTGACTATATGATTCACCATGGCTGACTATATGATTCACCATGGCTGACTATATGATTCACCATGGCTGACTATATGATTCACCATGGCTGACTATATGATTACCCATGGCTGAATATATGACTCTATAGAAACAAATTGAACCATACGCTTATATATTAGCTAAGAATAAATACTATGAACAGAAATTTAACGAATGATATAATGATATTAAGGGTACCTGGAAAATTATATATGGATTACATGGACGGAAGAAATCCAGAGCCGTCCCCAATGTGTTCAATGTTAATGGTAGAGATATAACGGACCCCACTGACATTGCCACAAACCTCAACGACTATTTCTCCTCTATCGCATCCGATCTAGCCTCGAAACGTCCACCCCCCCCCCCCCCCCCCACAAACGATTTCAAAACATATCTATATCAATCTTATAACAATGTTTTCACATTTGAACCATGTACTCCGATTGAAATCGATGAAATTGCATCTGTACTTCAAAATGGACCACCTGGTATTGACGATATACGTATGTCTCTGATAAAACCGACAGCGAACTTAATTTCCACTCCTATGTCGCACATAATTAACCTCTCCTTTAAAAATGGAAATGTTCCCACTGCCCTTAATATTGCTAGAGTCACCCCTGTTTCCAAGTCTGGTAACTGCACCCTAGCCGAAAACTATCGACCAATTTCTGTTCTATCACGCTTCAGCAAAATATTTGAAAAACTAGTGGTTTCAAGGATGGTTGCCTTTCTAGAAAACGAGAGGATTATCTCCCCAAATCAATTCGGATTCCGATCAAATCACTCAACATTTCTTGCTGTTCTATCTCTATACGATAAACTCATAGCTGCTAAGGAATCAAAACTGAAGAAAATCGCTCATTTCAAATTCATTCATTATTTTAGTTGAAGGAGTCGCGTTTTCAGCTTTTTTTTTTCGGAATTATTGATCTCTGAACTATCATAAATCATTTCCAGAAAGAAATAAAAACTTTTAGGCGCCCTAATCTGAAAATCCAAAAAGTTTAGATGGATAATTTAGGAGTTATTATCAAGGATAAATTTTCAAATAAAGTTCAAATAATTCAGCTGTAGAGAACAGAAGAACAAAATTTTAACTAAATTCCAATTCCCTGAATGAATAGCTTTCAGATATATACAAGTCATTTTGGTGAGTTTTATTTTTTTTGCAATTTAATTGAGCACATGAGCAGTGTGACTAACGTCACAGGACCTACGAAGTACAGTAGGCATTAGGACTCGAACGCGAACTGAACTCTTGGAAATCCCCACCCCCAGTTGAAATCCTGCCTATATTAAGATGGGCAGCGCCCAGTAATCGCCAGTGATTTTCATCAAAAATCACCAGAAATTTTCATCAAAAGCAGGTCAGCTCAGAACTTGTTGGTAACAGTCTCCTAATGCGCCTTCATTCCAAAATAAATAACGATCGACCATTTAATTTTTTCAATTTTTTAATTAAAGGAAACAGATTGAATAATATAGGTTCAGTAGATTTCAAGCTTTACGTGTGAAAATACATTTACATATCTTTAATGGTTTTCAGTGCCCTTGTCCAGGATCAAAACAACTTTTTGAATCGCATTATTTTCCCAACAATACAACAAATTTTTATATATAGTACTATAGTAGAAAGGTAGCATTTATGTAGTTTACGGTAATTCAACTCAAGACCAACACCTTCTCTGCACAAGATAATAATGATTCTATGTCATTCTCCTGAGCATAACCGGTACAAAGACATACAGTGGGACAGGGTATTTTTAGCTGTGGGTAATTTGACCTGAATTTGAAGCTGATGTGGCCAATGTGAAATAGGATACACGTTAAAAGCTACAGTTCACATATATCTATAACAATATACTGAAGTGTTAATTATCAATCTAATTTAAATCAGAATTATTTCAGATCAGAATTTGCTGGTAACAATGCCCTAATGCACGTTCATGCCAAAAATCAAGGTTCTAATGTCAACGGTTCTCCTTATTTTGCCGACGAAAGGATTCGGATGGACTCACTCATTACCGGACAATTTGCGATCTGTAGCCTACTTCGTAGGAAAAAATTGATAAGGTGTCGAAAATCTTACCCTAGAATTGCCTTAACCTCATCAACACGATCTTGCGTCAGTCAACATGAAACCTAAAGGCCAGAAACCACTAAATAATCGCCTTACTTAATATGTAGACAATTGGCAGAGCACATTTTGCGAAAACTATAATCCCTAATATTCGCCGCCACAAATGACCCACCACACCAGGTAGCATGGCCTTTCCGCTCAAACATATAAAAACATCAGCATACATTCCCCACCATTTTTTCGAGATAAGACCACCAGAAATAGGGTCATCCATCCCGACACCATTACAGTGAATTTCGGAGGTGGCCAATCAAACTGGCCCACATTTTTTCCTATTAAAATTTGAAAAGGTGGTTTTGATATATTTGGAAGCAACGTTAAGCGCGGTCAATACTTGGATGGGTGACCGGGTGCTGTACTGGCTGGGCTGATCAGTGTCCAGGGTAATAGGAACTGTGAGCACTATCGTGTTCGGACACATGTAGGCACCGTCGTGATATGACTGAAACAAGGTTGAAAACGACGTTAAACCCTACTACTCACTCACTCACTCAAATCCACTGACAAGTTTGACGTAATACAAGAGTAGTGTAACTTCGAAAAACGTAAGGCAACGTGAGTTAAAATGAGCCTTACGTTTTTCGGAGTTACACTCGTGTATGAGAGTCAAATATTATAGAAACATTTTAAAATACGTCACAGACCATTTCATAATCGCCAGAAGTCCTGATACCGTAATAATATCAGGTCTAGAAACTATGGTGTTCATAGCAGAACTATTGGTGTGTGTAAATATCATAGGTCACTCGTATCTCATGTTAAACAGCGGCACTACAGGTGAAAAGCACAGGTATGGTTGGCCATCCCTGTCACAATTCGTCATGTACAGGATGCCTGTAAATAATATATACCATGGTATAATATGCCAAGCCTGCCATAATTCGTATTTAGAGGATGCCTGTAATTATTTTGTACCATGGTATAAAATGCCAAGCCTGCCATAATTCGTATTTAGAGGATGCCTGTAATTATTTTGTACCCTGATATAAAATGCCAAGCCTGCCATAATTCGTATTTAGAGGATGCCTGTAATTATTTTGTACCATGGTATAAAATGCCAAGCCTGCCATAATTCGTATTTACAGGATGCCTGGAATTATTTTGTTCCATGATATAAAATCGCCAAGCCTGGCACAATTTGTATTTACAGGATACATGTAAATAATATATACCATGGTATAAAATGCCAAGCCTGCCATAATTCGTATTTACAGGATGCCTGTAATTCATTTAGCCATGAGTCGTAAATTTACGTCGTCTTATTCTTTCCACCAATGATATGCACTTTTACAGATTTGGTGCCGGGCTTTACGCTATGTCTACGCTTATTACAAGTTTACTCATTGGTCAAATTTAATATTCTTGATAAGACATCGAGTTGTTTATGACTTACGGTTAAATGATTTTGTACCATGATATAAAATAATTACAGGCATCCTGTAAATACGAATTATGGCAGGCTTGGCGATTTTATACCATGGCACAAAATAATTACAGGCATCCTGTAAATACGAATTATGGCAGGCTTGGCATTTTATACTATGGTAAAATAATTACAGGCATCCTGTAAATACGAATTATTGTAGGCTTGGCCAACCATACACAGACCAGTTTGAGCTGACTCACGGAGTCTCTCAAACTGCAGCCTGTGAAGTAAGGAATATTTGTGTTGTGAGCTTACCCACACGACCGATGAGGGCATGGGTAACGTTAACCTTTTATATACCGAAAAGGCAGGCCGACTTTCTTTACTATAAAGACCTGCAATATCACAGGACCTTAATATAGATCTCTGGGTCAATCCACTCGCATACATTGTACTTCGCGCTTCTCGCATGTTCTATTTTTCGTAAAGTCTGCTCGCATGTACTCGGCCATGCTTAGAGTCTCCGCGGAAATAAAGGTATACCCAGTCACGGCCGCAAATGAGGATGATTTCTGTAGCGGATTACACCAAACCTCCGAACAGGGTTGTCTCCCATTATGTAAGACAGGACACCCCTGCTAGAATTCAATTATTTATGTGCCGGTAGCTATAGCCCAGAATCAAAACACCATGTCACAAACGTACATTTACCAAGCCAATCTTCTTTATCAAACATAAGACTTACTCCATATAATGGTGTTTGATTCCACCCTGCTTTAGGTGTGCGTGACGTGACGTTTCGATTTCAATTAAAAACGACTTTTCAAAAAACAAATTCCATTGGCTCTTAACAAGGTGAGCTGTTTTTCGATAACTAATTGTAGGCTCGCTTACAGTCCTGCTGTTGTTTGCAAAACATGTTTATCAGTAGCTAGGCTGCGGTGAATTAGGCCCAAATAGGTTTACCTGACTGAGAAATAATTAGCAAAACACTCTAGGAAATCTCGTCAGTTTTAGGCCTCTCCCCGCGCAGTCATATGTCAAAACGGAGAGTACTAAAAGATGTTTTCGCATCCGAGATGGCTGGCGTGCAGCTAAGCTATAATCGAAGGGCCATAGTTTAACTTTTGGATGGTCAGACTTGAATGACCATAATGTATGTGGGCAAAACGATCATCAGGACGACGATCATCAATTTGCAAGCCCTTCATCAGTCATGAGCATTTGACGGTACACATGCTGTTTTGGTGATGAACTCGTGTGCGTTGTCAGAAATCTGCTTGATAGTCACTGAGACCGCATGTTAGAGAACATCCTCGCTAAAACCAGGGGTATCTCTATCCTAGATATAGCCCCTGGTACGCTTGGGCAATGTATCGCGATCAACGACACACAGCGGCATCCTGCACATATTGACCAATCAGATCACTTAAGCACCGCGACCATGGCGACCGTGACAACAGATTCGAAAACACCATAGCTTGTGCGATATCCAGTGGCAGAGGAACATGCACCTTTCCAACAACCATGAACATTAATAAATATAAAGAAAACATAGTTTAAAACAAAATCTATTTGAAGAGAAAATAAACCCATTCATCTACCATCAAACATCCAACAAGGCCAGGCAAATGTAGAAAACACTGAAGCTTTAAAGGCGGTCCGCGAAGTCAATGTATCCGACCTCACCTTCCCACTGAAGGACTTGAATTGGGTTGAAACGCACGGATTTCTATAAAATTTCACTGGTCTATCCATTAATATTTTATGCTTGGATTAAATATTTTACATTCGGTATCAGCGAATAGTTTAGCAGCGAAAGTAAAACCCAAACGTATTACATGTATATACCATCAGCGCAGTTTTTCTAGGTCACGTAACTCGAGTGTGGGCGGAACGCGGTTTGCTATGCAAGTTGGTCAAGGGTTCGCCTTTGGCTCACAAATAGAAACCGCGACGTGGTGAAGATGGTTAGAGAAAAGCGTGTTATCTATGATTAAGAGCCAACCATTTTCAGGATCACGTGTTGTTATGACTTTTGTACAATTAAATCCTTCAGACTAAGAGAATTACCAGTACCGGTAACGGTCTCATTCTATGGCATACATTCTGAAAAAAAATGTTACAAGGCATGACCCCATAACTTGCATTCTCGGACGAATAGGACCTATTTCAACCTGACAGAGAATATAAATTGCCTGCCTTGTCTCTCTGTGCCATTTTCAATGCAGCATTTGGAAAGTGAAATTAATGTCACGTGTACGATTTTTCAAAACGGCTGAGGTAGCCATATACCCCGGTAATAGGCGGAATGGATTCAAAGAAGCCCTCTACCGTACAAAAATTCACACCAAAAATTCTCTTTCGGACAACCTTTTTAATTTCAAACATATATATAGCTTATGTGTCCACGACCTAAGCGAAGCTTTCAAACTGACAAAAAATCACACCAAAAAAACACAGATTTTCTTTCGGACAACCGTGCTAATTTAAAACGTATATACAAATAGTTAAGTAACACAACACACGTGATAAGAACAATACCTTTCAGTATATCTTATGAATAACTAAGAGGACAGGGATAATACAATCTATCCAGATCATCACGATGACATTTTTATAGTATTCTGCGTGTGGCATCATTTATTATACGCGAAGGCTTCGCAGATTACTTCCGGGTCAATAATAGATCCGTATTCCGATCACTCCCAGGGTTAGGATTATATATGCGCAGGGTTATGCTTAACGCGCGCATTCGGTGGAATTGGCGCCGAGCAGCATACCATCCACAATTTTCTGCTGAGAAAAAGACAAAACATACAGCGACGAAGGTATGGAACGGTGTGCGAACTATAAAATTTAAAGCAGTGAATGCATGCTACATATGTTGATGGCGATATAGTACACGATTTGTGGACAACTAAACGTGGCACGTTCTCTGTAAATCTACTATAATTACCGAGGTAGAAGAGATTGGGACATTTTTCACCTTTTTGCAAAAATCTCTGTTATTATCTTCATGTAATGTAGCCTTCTATACTCTCGTTATAAATTATATTTAGAAAGACCTAGTCATGCAAAAAATTCTGAAATATCTGTTATGCTTTTCTCCAGAATTTATTTTTGAAAATGTAAAAAAATGTGTCCCAGTTTGCCCCACTATGGGGTACACAGGTACACCGAGACACCCACTGTGGTGCGATGGGACAATAATCAAAATACATCTTATGTCAAGTATCTACTAATATGTTTCACAGAATTTTTAGAAGATTCAACAGCGATGGTTAAGTTAGTTGCTATCTTAGACCCCTGCTTTACGTAAAATATTTCCCAGGGGCCAAATTTGAGGAAAAACTTATTTTGTATGATTTTCATTCCAACGAAAGCAATTGACTTTGAAAGTGTTAGTAAAAACTCATCAAATCTGATAAGGTTAGCAATTATATCATCTAGGAAACAAAATAATGCATTTTGATAGCATTTTAGGATGAAAGTAAATTTCACCATTTGATTACTATCGTCCCAGTGTGCCTCAACAAAAGTGTCCCAGTCCGCCCCAGGCATGCCAGGTGCATGATATTTTCCGTTTTATGAAAACAACTAATACATACATATGAGATAGTAGATCAGTATAATTTAAATTGTACCTTTGTCCATCCGTTCTCAGTAGTAACAAAACAGCAATGAAGCACAGCTGAAAACTTGGTATAACAAAATGTCATTCTCAGTCCTCAAAATTGACTTGGACTGCTCAAAAACTATTTTTTTGCTCGTAATTTTTTACTAATAATAATTTTTATTTGGAATCAATATAGGTGTTGTATGGGGTTGGTAGTTTTCTGCTGATAATATTGTAATGTGCATCCTGTATTTAACCAAGGAGCTAGACGGCTTGTGCCACTGTGTCCCATGT
Organism: Hanleya hanleyi; assembly: GCA_036873755.1. Lineage (NCBI taxonomy): Eukaryota > Metazoa > Mollusca > Polyplacophora > Lepidopleurida > Hanleyidae > Hanleya > Hanleya hanleyi. The sequence continues at coordinate 8,928 of JAVTVY010017184.1, read as the reverse complement.
CCCACTTTACCCCAATCTCTCCTATATTATATTTCATCTTTTTATGTAATCTATGGTAATAGATTCACATTATAGGGGCATGAATTAAGTTTAAAGATATCCTTCCGCCGTCCGACCAACGTACACATCCTAAAGAAAGAGCTCTTGAGCTCATCCTTGATATTGTCTGTATTTTCTGTTTATTGTGATATTGTTTTCTTTCTTGAGTCTATTACTTTAACAATAGATATGTTACAATACTCTTTTGTATCAGAAAGTGTTATCTTACAGCGTTTTGCTTGTCCCAGTGTCTCAGTTCGCGAGCAAATAGGCAGGAGGTTGTCGGGGGTTGTCCTCGAGTGATTTGACTTGATCACTGCGGCGAACCTATTCTTCTTCTAGGAGATGTCTTAGTTCGATAGAGGCGCTATAATACATTCTTGTAATCACTCTCTTGTCCGTAATGTGTCCGTATAATATTCTTGACAAACCCTGTTGCAAGGCATGTTAATTTTGTGCCGAGTTCGAGTGCACCATTTCCCGTTAATTTACGGTACGGTATATGTCGAGTTGACAAGAATCGGGTCAGTCTGAAATGGTGAAATCAGCATGAAGACCGGGGTCGGTAAGGGGTGGAAAAATTCTAAAACTGGTGTCTCATTGTTCAATCAAATAGATGTTTATTCCGCTGAAAGCGTAATAATGTTTCATTAATGTAAGAAGAATAAAGAGTGTTGTTTATTCGAGCAAAAATCTCAAGAGAAGCATTTGTCTTGTAAACAAAGATGCGTCTTTCACAACCTGTGCCACCCGCACACTATTTGGATCATATCATATTGGTAGGTCCTTCGTCATCTACACCAAGAAAATGCTTTGCCATAATCACTGATAATAAAGATACTTGAATCCTGACCCTGTCGCACGGATGACTTTTGGATGTCAAACATTCGTATCTAGACTAGTACACAGCCACTGCGCATGACCATTCTGATTTTGACTCCAGGGGTGAAAGAGCACGCTCACCCAATTAACTGTTTCCCCATTGTTTCAGCAAAGAGATATTTATTATCCGGAAACCATGAGAATATTATATTAGTGTGAAAAGAATAAAGATTATCTTACTCTTAATAAGAGAACAAATACCCCAACGAGATGCTATTTGATTTACGGAGAAACTTCACTACAACCCATCTCCCCCACGGTTTTGATTGTTTTTGGACACGAACCACACTGCCCGGGATAACCTCACTTGAATCACTTGGCAAAATCAGCAGGGGTGAAGTTGTAACAAAGCTGAACACGAGTTCATATTATTTGATCATATGAATATTTTATACCCGTGAAAACGGTGGCAATATTTCAATGACATAAAAATAAGGTAACGTTCATTCGAATACAAAACCCGAGAATGAATGATGATGTTGTAATTTGCATGCGACTGGTCTTTCCACCCCCCGTGATCACCAGACTTCATGATTGAGATCGCCCGCCGGGGCTTGCATTGAATTGTTCGAAGCACGTGTTGAGGTCAACATGCTGTAAAAATTATAATGTGAAAGAAATACGTTCCAGACGTCACATTTCGGGTACAAACTTTTAACCGGTGGCACTTTGCATGCAGCGACAGTGCCAATCTAATCATGGGGTTGCTTCCTAGAGGGGGTCCACTAATTGGTCATTCAGTTTCGGACAGACCTCTTCACTTTCTATTTCACGCAACTTCTGACATTGCTAAACGTGCTGACCTATTTCCATCTGGGCATGCGTAATTGTCTGACCAGTGAAAACGAAACCACTCCGACCCAAACAATTAACTAGGCCATACGGAATTCATGATTTATCAAACAACCACGGCCGTGTAAATTAGCCTGCCAGTCGACAAAAGGAGAAAGAGAAAGTGGACGGTATACGCGGAAGTATCGCTGTCGCCACTTTTATTTTATTTTCACTTTGTGCAGACAGACACTGCCGACTTGTGAAAGTAAGCTAGCAGATAAAATTCGCCCCACGTGAACGGTGACCGTTCGCGTAAAATATGGTTTGCGCAACCTTCACGTAACCAGAACGATCGTTCGCGTCAAAAAATAAGGCCTGGTATGATACCCATCATCTGATAAAAACATAGGCCCCACGATAATTTTTCAGATCGGAAAATCAGACGTCTGCGGCATTTTTTTTTTTGCCGTGGATGGACGGTTTTACTACGGCAAACTCTGCGCATTGCCGCAGTGAATTGCGAGGGCTGCAATGGATACGACATTTAATCACCAGAATATAAATATATTTAAAATAAAAATATTTATACATTTTTTTCACTCAAATATATACCGGTACTAAACAAGACAGTGTTAGTGATTATGTGGCTATATACAGTACACTCTAAGCATTATTTTGCTAGGCTATTTCCCTCCACCACACCATGAAGCAACAACAATAATCTACCAGTATAACCATGAGAATACCTAATGTAAAACTGGAAACCAAAAATAACAATACAAAAAAATAAATATTTAACAATTTTTTTTATTCCCATAAGGTTGAGAGAAATGAAACAGAAATTCAATCGAATATGCCATTTCTCCTAGTATTACCAGTACTAAAGTTTAGTGGGCCTAGAGAATTCATTTTACACAGTAAGAAGTAGTCATCAGTCTATATAATGTGATAGCATATACAGTATTTATTATATCCCCCGCAACGAAGTTAGGGGGATATACTGGAATCGGCTTGTTCGTCTGTCTGTCCGTCCGTCCGACCGTCTGTCTGTAGACACAATTTTTCCCCGACTACTCCTAAGATTTTGCTTCTATTTTAATGAAACTTTACATATGTGTTATAGCTATGGTTTGAAGATGTGCATGTCCTATTTACAAGGCGAAATTTTTATTTTTGACATATTTATGACGTTTTGAACTTTATAGGACTTTGCCATTTTCAGGATCACATAATTTTGTCCGGACTACTCCTAAGATTTTGCTTCTATTTTAATGAAACTTTACATATGTGTTACCTATGGTTTGAAGTTGTGCATGTCGTATTTACAAGGCGAAATTAGAATTTTTGACATACATGTATTTATGACGTTTTGAACTCTATAGGACTTTGCCATTTTCAGGATCTATTCCCATGTAGAGACAAGTTTCTAGTGTTATCAACTACTCCTACTATTTTTATCAGAAGGTTCTGAAACTTTGTGGACATGTTTGAAGATTTGCATCTCCTATTTGAGACATGAAATATTAATTTTTGTCAAAATTACCCAGACTTGGACTTTGTCGATTTTCTGCATATATTCCAATATATAGAGCATGTTCTTATGTAATTAACTAGTCACACAGTTATTACTGGATGTTTCTGAAACTTTGTACACATGTTTAATATGGTTTGAAGATGTGCATCTCTTTATTTATGACCTGAGATATTTGGTCAAAATTTTCAAATTTCTTCAAATATTCATGTAATGAGTGCACTGATAACCTGATCAGCAAGCAGTATTTTCAATTATAATATTCCATTATACCCTCTCCAGTAATAACACAGTTATTACTGGATGTTTTCTGAAACTTTGTACACATGTTTAATATGGTTTGAAGATGTGCATCTCTTATTTATGACCTGAAATATTAGGTCAAAATTACCAAATTTCTTCAAATATTCATGTAATGAGTGCACTGATAACCTGATCAGCAAGCAGTATTTTACATTATAATATTCCATCATTATACCCTCCCCCCCCCCGCCCTGCAATAAAGCTGGGGGAGGGGTACAGGATCGGCTTGTCCATCCTGTAGATACAATTTTGTCCGGACTAATACTTCTAAAATTTTGCTTCTATTTTAATACATTTACCGTGCGATTCACACATTTGTTACAGAGTTATGACGCTTCCTATCCTTGGGTTTTATTCATACTGTATTGAAATATTACTCAGAACGGGAGACAACAGTTACATCTAGTTATATCTATACTTGCCTTGCCACCAACTCCTCAAACGAGCCGTCTGCAGACTTCCCTCGAATTTCGAGGTAATTTTTGAGTGCCAGCGGCGACCATAAAGTAAATTTTTCATGGGACATGTCATCCAGGTTATGACCGTCTTCGGGGTCCTCGAGAAGTTTGCGTTTACCCTTGCCTTTTCCTTTACTTGAGCCATTATTTGCACCTTTCGGCATGTTTGATTAGCCTGGGCCACGTGCTTTCTCGCCAGTGTTTATGTTCCACTGACCCAGAGCCGCGCCCTGGATATGACCCAGTTTACCTAATATCGCGAGACTGTGGAGTCGTGCATTTATGCCTATTAGCCTGGGCCACGCGCTTTCTCGCCAGTGTGTACGTTCCACTGACCCAGAGCCTCGCTCTGGATACGACCCAGTTTACCTAATATGGCGAGACTGTGGAGTCGTGTATTAAATTTCATTAGCCTTAAAACTTATGGCTGTTATGTCTGTATATTGACCCCTGCTGACATAACAGGGGTAGTTTGGAAATTAGCTATGCCATACGAAAAATTTCTGTTCGGATCAATCAGTGGCGACAAAAATGCCTTTTGTCACAAAATCTTCACTGACCACCCTTCATTGATAGCTCCACGATCCCGTGACTGAGTGACATACTTTCGAGAGGAATGTAAACAAAGCCCCATGACGCGCTCACTGGCTCAGGTTGAAGAACCAAGGACTAACATGCTGCTGTTCTAACCCGTGGGAAAAGATTGAAAATCTTGATATAAGTAAATTCTAATGGGGCCCCGAGACTAAATACATCTGTTCTTCACGCTATTGCCGTGCAATATAGGCCTAAACGCAGCTGCATAAACAAGAGCCGAGGTGGCCGAGTGGTTTAGGGCGCTTGCATTTACTGCTGGCAATTTGATACCAAATTCTGAGAGCACAGGTTCGAACCCCCACGGAGTCGACCCATCCAGCACTAGTTTCTGTGCTTCACCAAGAAAGTCTAATCCTAAAAATAATTGATTAATAATCGAATTTACTTATAAACAATGTTTCATTAAAATAATAAGTTGACCCAGTCATAGATTACATGCCAAAGCCTATAGGCTCTAGTTATTTATTATTTCAAATAATAATATTTGTCGAGCCAGTGATATAGTGGACACGGTTTTGTGTATATCCTAGCCCGAAAACACCGGCTGAGGAGTCTATTTTTTATTTGGTTGTTGTTGCCGAACCAGACTCCTTAGCCGAATCACTGATAGGGACCGAAACGGAAACAAACAAATAAGACGTCAGTCGCTCGAGATCTTTCACTGCACACGGCGTGGGGAATTGAGACAGAGGCAGGAAAAGCATTTTATCGAATAAATAATATGACTTGGCATCTCCAGAACTTACGTTAGACGGAATCTCCTTCCAAACTTCGATTCTGTCATCAAACTCGCCAAGTTGCCACCATTTTTCAGTCTCGTAGAAGTATCGTCGAGAGAACGAGATTTCGCGATTGACCTTTCCGATCACGTGATTCGTGTATTTCACCACAGTCAGACAATCAGACAGCTGTATTTAGTCATGTGATCAGAAAGGTCACGACACTAGTGCGCACGCGCGCCCAATTCTCGTAGCGCACCTGCAATCTGAGAAATATTGGCCAGTATACTCCGCCATATAATGTCCGTTTTGTCAGTCCCAGGTTGGTTTCCCCATGTAAGTAGCAAATACTAGCTAGAGAATCCCATTCATTGTTTGTGTCCATGTCGAAGAATTACAAAAGTGTGAAAAAATTCGGAAGTTAAAAGTGTAACATCCCGATCTGCATTCGAACAGTGATTGAAAAACCCTGAAATGTAACTCTCCAGAAATTCTGAGGCTCTGGTGAAAGGTGGCATGCTATCTGAACAGCTAGAAGCAAAGGCCTTTGCAGAATAAAATAGGAATTACCTGTAATTGCTTACATCAATAGAATAGAAAAAACAACAATTTGTAACTAATTAGATTATGCATTTATTGTTATTCACGTGTCATGTATAATAGATATATGTTTTACTTTTCTAGTGTGTGCATTACATGTTCTTCTTATTTAATTTGCAAGGGCCTTAGATTCCAACATTCATCCACAACCAGCCTGCCGCATATTATACATGTAGGCCTACAGGCTATGCCAGGTAAAAGCAGGTATCCAAGCCATTGTCTCGAATTGAATAGAACATACATGGGGTCATTTCAACTTGTCCACTGACATTCACTGGACATGGACATCCTTCATTAACAGCTACATGAAACTGGATGACCAGTAACCTGTTGTTCTGCCATAAACTGACCAGTTTCACCTCTGTACTACATGTGTATGCTAGCAGCTGTCTGTCTTGACACACATGCATGTGGCTGTGTACCCTGGGTTTTCAGGGAAGGACTAGTTGTAGAGATAGTTTACGTAATCATAAGATACACAGAGTGAGGTGTGCTGCATGTGGGGAAAATATTTACAAAGAACTGGTGAGTTTACACTAAACATTTTTGATTTTCAGTCACAGTTTGAATCCTGAATGTGGTTTCATGGTATTAAGATGGTAAACTGCTTGTCATTTCATTTTTCTTTGACATGGGCAAAAAATATTGTCAAGTTTTGTTGTAGTATTTCAGACTCAAATGGGAAATTGATCTTCTGACGGCCATTTCTTGGAAAGCCACTATGGCCGACTCGACTATGGTCTTAAAGCTGACATGACCTTATTTAATGCACGAATGGTAGCGAAAAAAAAATATATTCACAGATTTCAGTCCAGTTGAATAATACCCGGCGGAACTAATCCGAGTGCCGAGTTCACGGCGCTATTCTGCCAACTTCTCAGCCGAGTACTTTTGCCTTCACCGCATATATAAAGCTTGATCGACTGAGGACCTTGCCAGTCTGAACTGACACTCGTACTGTGCACATCATATTCATGTTGTCGTTGTCTCCAGCCAAAATTCGAGCTCTGTGAGCAGCATTCATTCGCAAACAGTATAAATATATCTGAAAAAATGGGTAATAAAATCTGAAGAATCTGACAACTATATATACACGATTTAGACATACCTTTCAGTATTTCTTCAACACAATGAAACATGTTGGTCCCGTCACCAGTTTCTACAGCATTGTATTTCAATTAACCTCACTCGACGAAGAGGCCGCACGAAGCGACGTTTTTGGTAATTCTTGAGGCTCTACACGATGCACTCCACGTGCGATCTCTTTTTCGATACCCGGTATGACGATACTGCTACAGGCCAACCCATGTTGACCGTTTACTGTGCTAAGGGGACAATGGGAGACTTGCTGTTGGAGACTATTTGTGCAAACCAGAATGGCAAATTCCAAAATACGCAGTTACAAATTGAAAGCCCTTATTGCGATTGTCAGCCCGTCCAGTATTTTGACCTATCCACCAGTTGTATAGAAAGGTGAATTCTTTTAGCATTCGTGGTTGGGAAATATGGCGTATCTGACCTCCAACCTTTGGCCTTCAGTCACTATGACCACTTGAATAGGTCACTTCCAGTGACGTGAAAAGTAGGACTTCGGAAATGGCCGCAGATCTCGGCGAATATCCGAAAAAGCAGACTTTACATCTAGTCAAATGGGTCTAGATAAACCATCTTAGGTCCACATGGGTTGTGCAGGGTCTCGTATTGAAGCGTTCGTCGAGGGTTCTTCGGGCCAGGTTACTGGGAGGTGGATGCAAAATGGTATTCTGGACAAACACAAAAGTCGGAATAATGGATAAAATTCGGAATAATGGATATTACAGGACATGTCGCCAGCAATGGTCACTACACCATTTTTACAAGGGTTGTGGGATAGCGCGGGCGATAGGTTGCGCTCAGTAGGGCATGATGAGTCTAGCCTGACAAGTTACTACCTCCTGTATGTTAACGGAGTTACGGAACTAGATGTGACTAAATGATGGGGTTAGGTACAAATGAGTGAGTCACTGAGTGAATCGTACCCAGTGCACGGCTCTAATGATGGGGAGTAAGATTCCTACACTCATACACCCAACTAAATCTAGCATCTAATGTCTTATCTCCTTGACGCAATCGAATGAGAGCAAGAAGGATTAACAGCAACGAGCATTTTGCGTTTAAACAACAAGCATTTTGTGTATTACACATTTTATTTATCCCCTACGTCATCACATGGCAACAAAGCTGTGGGATTCGCGATGGGTGCGGTTACAATTCGCCTATGCTATTGTAAGTGTATCAAACGCATCTTCGACCAGGTTCGCTCTTGTTCGTGTGAAATGATCATCCATTCGTTCTGCTCTGTTCCTAAGCGTCTTCGGACAGTCCAGAGTACTGTAATGCCAACATATCCTGGAACTGCTGTTTTCATAATTTGACCGCGGTTTTCACCACCTCTGTCGGTGGTAACCCTAAATCCGCTTCTAATGATGACGTCATTTCTATGTATGACATCACTTACAATCTATATTGTATCAGCGGCACCCCCAGGTGAGGACACATCTGTAAAAGGATATCGTTTTGGGCGATGACAGGACTTCCATCAAGGGTCAATGCCCAATCCTCAAAAAATGTGTCCATCTAGCCACAGAACTCAGTAGCTGCGAAAGTGATCTCTGACCTAGCGGATTTCTGGGAGTGGAAACGGGATCACGTTCGTGCATGCACACAATTAATTTGCGGCGGAACTTTTCTTCAATATGGCTGCACCCTGTGAGGTTAACAATACCGCCCCACGGCACCAACTACTATTATTCAACATAGAAATATTTTTGTATAAATTGAATGCACTGTCTTCTTATGATTACAATTAACTTCATTACACAATAAAATGCGACCGAATCGCTCGATTATCAAAGGCACCATTTCGTAGACGGCTCACTACGTGATTGCCGTACGCTCCTCATGGGAGGCTCTTTGTTCGTTCTATGTGAAAGGCTAAGTGCCGCCAGTACAGAAATAGCCGAACGTGAGATTGAGCATGTGTGTG
>JAVTVY010017183.1:0-68206 GCA_036873755.1 Hanleya hanleyi | reverse complement strand
TGATTGTGAATCGTCGAACTTTATCTATTAGTATACACCATGCAAACATATTGTGACTGGTGACCTTGATGTGGTGAGTGATAAGGATCTGAAATTACTCCTGATGAAGGGACCTAAATATAGAGAGCCAAGAAGAATAAATCTGAAGGCCGACCAGAAGATAGTCCAGTCTGCATTGGAACAGTACGTTATTGATTGGTCTAAGCGAGAAAAAGTTGAACCTACAGTACTCGCTGATTGGCTGGACCTCACCAAGAGCAAGGTCGTTGAAACAATCCGCCATATTGACAGAAGTACTCTTCCCCAAGCAAAACCAGTACTGAGAAACCTCAATTTGCAAGAAGTTCTAGCAAATCTCCAGAGTAAATTCTTCATAGTACCAGCAGACAAAGCTCCGAATAATATAATATTCATATGTAAATATTACTATTACCAGGTGCTGGTTAAAGAATTGAGTGTAGACATATCTTCTTCAAATACGTCTACTTACTCCCAAACTGCATTTACTCTGGAAGATTTATTTAACAATCACAAAAAGTTTCTCAGGGAAAGAGGTATTTGTCTTCCAACCAATCATAACGATATACCAAAAATATACTGGACTCCCAAAATGCATAAATCACCATACAAAGCTAGATTCATAGCTGGTTCTAGAAGCTGCACCACCAAGCTTCTTTCAACCCTATTGACGAGGGCCCTTCAGGAGGTAAAAGCATTTTGGGAAAGGTATTGCGCCACTATTTCTAAGAACTCTGGCGTTGAATGTATGTGGATATTGAAAAACTCAAAATGTCTTACGGAAGAGCTTGATGCTAAGGGTCACATACCGTACAGACATGTATCCACATGGGATTTCTCGACTCTCTATACTACAATCCCTCATCAGGACCTTATTGACTGTCTAAGTTCATTAATAGTACCTGTGTTCAAGAAAACTGATCGTAGATATATTAATGTCAGAAGCCATAAAGCATTCTTTAACTCTACTACATACAAGAGATATCATTCATGGGATGTTTCTTTGTTTATAGAGTTGCTTGAATTTTTCATTAAAAATATCTATGTGAAATTTGGCAACACAATATATCAGCAGCATATAGGTATTCCAATGGGTACTAATTGTGCACCCTGTTGGCTGACCTGTATCTGTTCTCTTATGAATATGACTATATGCAGGCGCTTTCAAAAACCGATCCATTCAAAGCCCGTTCCTTCTCATTCACCAAACGCTATATAGACGATCTTCTCGCTGTGGATAATCGCTATATAAAATGACGCAGTGAAGGATATATATCCACCTTCACTGGATTTGAAGGAAACTACAGATAGCCCTACAGGCACATCTTATTTAGATTTCTATCTCTATAAAAATGAATCGGGCATTCTCTCTCGTCGACTTTATGACAAAAGAGATGATTACAATTTCGACATCGTAAACTATCCCTTTCTGGATAGTAATATTCCAGTGGGACCTGCATATGGCGTATACATATCTCGCTTAGTAGCATTTGCAAAAGTTAAATGTGATGATTTTAATCAACGTCACCATTGCTGTAAGTCCGCGTGGCGCCTTCCACTGCTTCGCCTCTGGCGATACATATCGCATGCGCTGACTGCGGGGAGCGATGGGGCGTGCAAGATCTATGGCGCTACAGCCAATCAGGCCGCACCCAGTTGGTAATGTATGGATAAGATTCATGGTACTTCATATGAACAGTCACAATCAAAGTGTGACTGAGATACATCTTTCTTTTAGATGACGACTCTATAACGAATGGATATGGAATAAGAATACTGATCAACGATACAGATTTGATATTTTTGGAACATCATGATGTCTTGCCGGCATCATTGAAAACTGTTGACCGCTTCTCTCTTGCAGGAAACAAGCCTATGTTTATGTATACTATGATTGTCTTTTTGAATTTGGTGCTAATACTGTTATGTAGAAAATGGAATAGGTCTTTGGATTATGGACGCGGATATTCTCTAATGGACGACGGCTGGATTATGAATGACGGACTAGACGCTTGTAATTTTCAGCGTTTACAGAATTGTTGAATTAATATGGAACTCGGAAAACTGAAAACACAATGCATTGGGAAACTGTCATTCATGGAATTTTGAAAATACTTTGTTAACTGAAAAGACTCCCGAAACTACACTTAGTAAACATATTTCAATGTGCTGAGACTTACACGAAACTGAGCTTATTTTACCGATGTACACGGTGTTTCGCATTTCTCATTACTGATGCCAGAAAAATGGAAAGCCTGTTATAAACACACTTTGCTAAAGAGGTTTGTTCCTTATATGTTTATATGGGAAGAAGCTGTGCCGGCTCTCAGCCATAACATTATTACACATGTATTTTCCGTTAAGATTTCAGCACAGTTTGTTGAAGGGTTTGCCTGGATTACACCCCCTTATTTTCTCACGATTACTCGATGACCTGGTGCAATCGCCTTCTATATAGTCTGTGGGTTATAATCGGGCTCTTTTGTGCTATGTTATTTTCTATGTTAACTCTGAATTATCTACGAACTATGTATTTTTTTATTATAATAGAAAAATCGCAGGGTCAGTACAAGTAAAATTTGAGTATAACTAGATTGAACGAAAAGAGTTCTAGCCCCTGTTACAGTAATGTGTGCTGCTGCTCTGTGGTATATTTTCATGAGACTGATTTTAGATGTCGCCAGTAAATTATGTTTTGCTGGTATGATATCGCGTTTCTGTCGAGAGGCATACTGCAGACAAATCTCTCATTTTTGCTTTGATTCGTGCATGTGTTATTGGTGTCGTATCCGTACATGTTAATAGGTTATGATGATGAATTGCCAAGATTCTAGATTGTTAGTGAATATACGTGTTGCATATTCCAATGCCTCCACCAAATGGAATCCACTCGAAAGTCGTATTTGCTGCAAAAGATCAATTTGTGGATCAAAGACACTCAGATAAAATCGATGCCCCTCTGTCTTCATTACAATTGCATGGCCCTCTCACTCAGAGGGTGACTTCTCAGTGATATGCTGTTTGTGGCAATTTAGGATAATTGTCGCTCGAGGTTGGATCGAGTGATTTTTCTTAGATTCATTATTCCATTGATTTCCAGGTGATGATATATACATGTAACGAAATGCAAATAGCCATAAGTCTTTTTTCAAATGCAAAACCTCTGAAGCGTGTAAATCAGTTACCCCCACTTCGCTATTTCTGTCGAGAAGAATATTTTGGGGTATTTTCGTGGTATTTCTATTCGGAAATCCATCGGAATATAGATTGTTGCATGGATCCGGGGCTTGGATTACTCGCCATGGTCTCGTGATCTCTATCCGCCGATTTATATCAACCTAACTGTTGCGGAAGTATATTCTGAACAAAGAACACGTCCATTTCATCTTGAAGATAATCAAGGATTGTTTAGGGAAATCATTGTCAGAGATTTACAAATATGAATTACATTAGCAGCATATCAGTTCGTTCACATTGGAAGATCTAAGATATTTCGGTTTACATTTCGGTTTACTCAGAACGATATGGTCACTATTACCATATATTTTCTCATACACACGCAACCCAACATGCATTGTATGGTCAAATACCAAGCTTGGCCATGACAAATGTGGTCACAGTGACCATGAAAGCGATGAGGAGGTCGCGTATTTGACCATATAATGTATGGTCGGTCACGCGTGTACCAATAAATATATTGTCATACTTACCAGATCTTCTAAAAAATTAATAACGATCGCCGAAGTACCGTTGTTCATGTTAATAATACAAGCGTCTAGTCCGTCATTCATAATTCAGCCGTCGTCCGTTAAAGAATATCCGCGTCCATAATCCGAAGACCTATTCCATATCCATATAACAGTATTAGCACCAAATTCAAAAAGACAATCATAGTATACATAAACATGGGCTAGTTTCCTGCAAGAGAGAAGCGGTCAACAGTTTTCAATGATGTCGACAATACATCATGATGTTCCAAAAATATAAAATCCGTATCGGTGATCAGTATTCTTAATCCATGATAATCGCCGTAAAGTCGTTATCTAGAGAATGATGTATCTCAGTCACGCTTTGATTGTGGCTGTTCATATGAGCACCATGAGAATCTTGAGGTACATGGGTTCATACGGCCCCTAGCCCCGGGTTAAGCGGAATTAGACACAAGTTACGAAACGTAGCGCCATAGATCTGGCAGGCTACGTTCGTATTTTGCTATCAGCATGCGATATGTATCGCCAAATTTGAGAAACTTTGAGTGGAGGCGCTTGATGGAATAGCCCAGTTTTATAAGTTTCTGCAAAAACGTTTCGTGACGTTGATTGAAATCGTCACATTTAACACAGGATCTAGCAAATGCTACTGGACGAGATATGTATACGCCATATGCAGGTCCCACTGGGTTATTACTGTCCAGAAAGGTATAGTTTACGATGTCGAAATTGTAATCATCTCTTTTGTCATAAAGTCGACGAGAGAGAATGCCCGCTTCATTTTTATAGATATATAGATATAAATATGATGTGCTTGTAGGGTTATCTGTAGTTTCCTTCAAATCCAGTGAAGGTGGATATATATCCTTGACTGCGTCATTTATATGGAAATTGTCCACAGCGAGAAGATCGTCTATATAGCGTTTGGTGAATGAGAGGGAGCGGGCTTTGATTCGATCGGTTTTTGGAAGCGCCTGCATATAGTCATATTCATAAGAGAGCAGATACAGGTCAGCCAACAGGGGGTGCGCAATTGGTACCCATTGGAATGCCTATATGCTGCTGATATATTGTGTTGCCAAATTTCACATAGATATTTTTAATGAGAAATGCAAGCAACTCTATAAACAAAGAAACATCTCATGAATGATATCTTTTGTATGTAGTAGAGCTGAAGAATGATTTATGGCTTCCGACATTAATCTATTAATATATCAGTTTTCTTGAACACAGATACTATTAATGAACTTAGACGGTCACTAAGGTCCTGATGAGGGATCGTAGCATAGAGAGTCGAGAAATCCCATGTGGATGTATGTACGGTATGTGACCTTTAACATCAAGTTCTTCCGTAAGACATTTTGAGTTTTGTAATATCCACATACATTCAACGCCAGAGTTTTTAGAAATAGTGGCGCAACACCTTTCCCAAAATGTTTTTACCTTCTGAAAAGCCCTCGTCAATAGGGTTGAATGAGGTGGTGTAGCTTCTAGAACCAGCTATGAATCTAGTTTGCATGGTGATTTATGCATTTTGGGAGTCGAGTATACTTTTGGTATGTCGTTATGATTGGTTAGAAGACAAATACCTCTTTCCCTGAGAAACGTTTTGTGATTGTTAAATAAATCTTCCAGAGTGAATGAAGTTTGGGAGTAAGTAGACGTATTTGATGATGATATGTCTACACTCATTTCTTTAACCAGCACCTGGTAATATTACAACCGTCTAGTCCGTCATTCATAATTCAGCCGTCGTCCATTAGAGAATATCCGCGTCCATAATCCAAAGACCTATTCCATATTTCATATAACAGTATTAGCACCAAATTCAAAAAGACAATCATAGTATACATAAACATAGGCTTGTTTCATGCAAGAGAGAAGCGGTCAACAGTTTTCAATGATGCCGGCAAGACATCATGATGTTCCAAAAATATTTACATATAAATATTATATTATTTGGAGCTTTGTCTGCTGGGACTATGACGAATTTACTCTGGAGATTTGCAAGAACTTCTTGCGAATTGAGGTTTCTCAGTACTTCTCAGATACTTCTCAGATTTCATATATATTGTATATTGTACTGTAATTTTGGATAAAGAGGCTTAACTCTACCAGGCCTGAGAAGGGGCCAAAATGGCCCGCCTACCAAACTTTCTGCGCTATCTCCGGAACGACAATATCTCCGAAAAATGTTACGTGCTTGAAAAATGACGTCACTGTGACGTCATCAAAGCGGCCATCTTGGGTTTTTGCATTTTGTGGTAGAGCTTGACCCACGGGTATAGCATGGTAAGTTTCTGTCCCCTAGCCCAAGGGGTAAGAAAAATAATTAGGAGGGGAACCATTTCTGCCCCTCAGGCCTGGACAGGTCCCCAAAAGCCCAGGCCAGATAGGGTTAACGCACACAGGTTAACACACATAAAATCAAAACAATTTCGATAGATGGAATGTCTATGATGGAGTCGTCATATGCAAGATACAAGTAGGTATAAAGCTCATCGAGTGTTTCAATTTCAGTCAACGTCATAATGCCTTCATAACGTCATAAAGGAGTACAGTCCTTCTAAAATTTGGAAATCTGCCTTCTAATGACGTGGAGGTCCAAACTGTAGCGGGGTTGTTCTTCTCAGAAGCAATCAAACCTTTAATAATCAATTTGCTAATTAATAAAATAATAAAGTAAATGTATAGTACACAGTGTAGTCTGTCTACCTGTGTCAATATACATGACATAAAAGACTTGAAATGAATCTCTGTCCCCTCGCCTGAAAAAAACCCAGGCACACATGAGTGCGATACGAATGCGTCTAGACTACCGAATGACGATGAACTAGACAGGGAAGGCTTCGCTTACTTAGAAGGTCACCGTCTTTTATAGGATCTTATTCCATCGCATTTGCTTACATTCAGTACTCTGGCAATGGAATCGGGGAAATGATTTAATATTGGAATAAGGATCGATCTAGGAGAGCGGAAGGCTTCCAATAAAATAGCTAAAAGACTCATGAAGATAATTTTACGGGAAAGCTCGTTGTGACATTCTGAAATGTCGGCTCTCAGCATGTGTGTTATGTCAGTCAGATCTACATGTAGTAATCATTTCTGTAATATTTTATTGCATTGAAAGCCAGATCATTCCATATCCATCAGGTAAATTGTCTGGCTTAATATCGCTAATGCTAGTCGTCACAGTTGGCTATCTTTCGTATTTTCTGACATAATATGTCTGAAAATCGTGAAAGGGACCATATTACGAGGGCAGTTTTGAAGTTTTTCAGTGGAAAATAGACCTTTTTGTCGTCAAATTGTGTATTAGGTTATGTTTATATGTTCCACTCTGTTGTGAGAAATGTGACTATCAAAAGGTGTCAAAAGAACACCATTTTTCACTGGTTACAAGATATCTGATCCCACACGAATTTATCGGTTTCGCCTTTTCACATACTCTCATAAAAGAGGTCAGGAGTATTTCTAGAAGTTTGTAATTATATTGTTTCAGTGCCACATGCTGAAAGTGCCGCCAACCATCACAAGGTTCTCAAACCCAGACAACTGTTTTGGCGCAGCAACTTCTCGAGAGCTTATCATCGGCCTTGGATGATATAGGAGGCACTGAATATCCCATTCAAGTCAAATTTGTATACATCTTACTGGTATTACTCTTCTGTTAGCCTATCACATATTCCTTCAAATATATAAGGTTGTTAACAGAATGATCTGAGTTGGCGCGAGCAAGAGCCCTACTTGTGATTACGAACTGATTTTTCTAAGAGTACTGGACCAGTCTTTATTCACTATCTGGAATGCGTAGACACTGATATCGCTTTTGCGGTAATGAATAATGATTTATGGCCTTCGTATAGTACCGTGTGACCTTTGTTCGATAGATCAACTTTAGTTCCAACTTCAGATGACAAAATACTTTTTCAACTCAATCAGAACAAATTCAAATGTCGATTATTTGTTCATGCAGCGTTTCCCTCTACGATTGTCTGCCTCCGCCAACGCATCGAACAACATTTGACCTCGATATATACCTGTTACCACAATATCACGTTGTTATCAAGAGATCGACATTCTTAAGGGCTTTGGTTACCTTTCAATCGCAAAAAAGTTGATGGTAAAGTCCCGTAAATAACAATCTGATGTTGAAGTACTACTTGAAAACAGATCATATTCAAAAAATCATATATTTTGACAATCTAATTTTTTATATATAAAATCATTTTCCTATGATTAAATCCAAGAAATATCATGGATTTTAATGGAATTTCAAGGTTCAGTCAAAAATATGCAGTCAACATGCTATCTGAGAAAACTGTTTACGCGATGAAAATTTAGTTTATTTGCTTAAATATCTGCGATGTTTGCAAACCTACCGGTTGGAAATGGGTATATTTGTGCGCATGAGACTTTAACGACAGCTCAAAGTAAGAACACGGGAAAGGTTTTCATTCAGAAAATTAGCCCCGACACCGCGACTGTTATCTCTACCTCCTGCCAAGGTACCACCATTGTGTCCCAGTTCATTATTCCGTGGATCTTCATATTAGGAAAGAAATTATTTGTCTACCGTGTTTCTCAGCCTTATATTTCTCGCGAAGGATACATAAATTATATACTAGCCTCATGAGGAATAACCCGGGTTTTGTCAATATATACAGATAAGTTACTGCTAGCGGCTAAAATTACTAGATTTTCCGGTAGCATGCCGTTCGCTGATATAATTGCATGACGTGGCTGTGCAATGATGAGTATCTTGACTTTATATGTATAAGGATATTACAAAGCTTTAAATTGTATGTATCGGTTCCTTTGTTTGTAGCTGATCAAAAAGCCACAAAACAGCAATTTAGTGTAAGCAGATTGTATTGCTTGAAGTTACCGACAGTGATATGAAATAAAAATGTTGCACAGTGAAGGTGATCAGCCTATTTAGAAAGTATAGCGCAAAATATTGTACATTAGCCACGCTCCCTCGAATAAATCTATTACATATAACTGTTTGTGCGAGAAGCTCAGACTACCACGCAATCAGAACCAATGCGGAACAGCAAATATGTATTGCCGACGTGGATAATTTGAACTATCAAATCAAAGCTCTGAATGCAATCAACGTTATATTGCATCAATGGAAACCCAAGAAAAACTATCTTAAGATAGACAGGTCATATTGCTTACCCTCTTTTGATGATATATATTGCCGTCAACTACAATGCTACCACTGGACCGATAAGAATATGATTGCCTTCCTTTGTGCATAATGAGGTTCGCATGGATCGTCCAATTATTATCGAATTAAATGAACCATGGATGGAAAATTGTTCAGGACAATGTATGCTCATGTTCTTCGAGGTATGCATTCCAAAACACGTTCAGGATGATTACTGTCAAATATCCATGCATTTACTGTCAAATATCCATGCGTATCGATGAACGCGAATGACCTGCATTTGCTGCCCAGTACCATTTGATGAAGCTCTTGTATGACCTTCTGGTTAACGCTACAAAGGCGTGCATTAAACGAGACAAGACGTTTATGATTCATTAAAAATTCATACAGTTTTCTAGTAGAAAACTTCGGAGAGTAAGTACACTTTTACGACATTTATGGCACACGTTTTCCTATGTCTGTGGAATCCAGCTGTGTTTGGGGCTTATATGGACACATGTAATGTTTGATAGTCACATGCAGCTTCCATAGGAGCAGTTACAAACTTGCTGTCTCTCCTACATCATTGCAAACAGTTGATTTTCTATTTTCCAACGAATTGGCTTTTAGAGTATACCTGTAACTGCACTTATATGGAGATTTAGCAGCTTATGATTGAATACAAACCTCTTATCCGACAAATAACTTGTCACGACCATGGACTCGGTTTTGTCCACTTTAGCAAAACATATACGTTAAATATAATGAATATCCCGCGTCTGTTGGGAGAGAATGGCAACATTTCTGTTCAAAAATGAGTTTGATTGTTTGGGATATTTATAGGACACTTTAGGTCATGCTGACGGAAGTGTTGATTCACATTTCTTCTAACCTTGTCTGCTAGGCATAAGTGAGTGAGTGATAGAATTTGTCATTTTCAACAATTTGTCAGTCATATCATGACGGTGCTTACATGTGCCAGGACACAAGAATGCCCTCAGTTCCTATTATCCTGGATCAACTCAGCCAGTACAGCACCCGGTCACCCAACCAAGTATTGACCAGCGGCCGATTTCATGAAACCTCACCTGAGGCAATTTTCGCACTTGAAAGTTCAAGTGCACCTGAAAACCTCCATTGACTTGAGTTTTTGCTTCTCATGGAAGTTCACTTGAAACTGAAATCGCACTTGAGTTCAAGTGTGGTTGAAAGTTCAAGTGTGGTCCCTTGAAAACCGCACTTGAAATAAAAACGTACTTGAAATGGCCAACATGAAGGGAGATGGTGTCGAAACATAAGTTTTCTCATGTACGCATGCATCACAATGCACGTATGGGCATTGTTCTTCATCTCATAGATACGAAAATGGCACAGACATATTTATTTGACACCTGAAATTCTATCGATCGACTCTTGCGCATCAAGTATTTTAAACATACTCCTAATTCTGCGGGGGTACTATTTATTAGCAAACCACACAAATGCGTTCCAAAAAGGTCACTTCAAACATCACTTGACCAGGTGCCGCCAAAAATCTTTTAGTGAAACACAACTTGAGAATTTTTTAAAGTGCACTTGGTCAAGTGCGAAAATCGCCCTTGAAAAAGTCAAGTGAGGTTTCATGAAATCGGCCCCAGGTTTCAGGTATCTGACGAGAACCGATGTCCCCTGGTGAAATGCCGTACACGAGTTGATGACTTTTGATAGGAAATCTATGTCAATGCCTTAAATGTTGAGCTAATCCCATTATTTCAAGAATTTCCGTCCCATTATTTAGCTACTTCCGAAACTAAGTCAATCGTCATTACGTGCATTTGAAAAGAAAATAATAGTTTGAGTATTGAAGAAATAGTTGAAGTTGCACACAATGGCCGAAGGAAGAACATGTTCATGCATAGGAATAAAACAACATAATGTTGAGCACTATTGATCGATTGGAAGTATGTAAAATTTACAACAATTTTGTCCTTCTGGTCATTCGGTGTACTTTTTTATATGGAATTATCTAAATTATGCACTGCAACAGAAAAGGCAACATAGAACTAGATATGTGAAACTACGTATAAAATTGATCTGGCCTCACTTCGTTTCCACGGCAAAACATCGTTCTGGAGAAAACTGCAGAATAAGCGCGATAAGACTCTCCTGCAAATATCGGCGACTTTTGCATTGTATTATTATGAATCAACATACACTGTCAGAAGTTTTGGCAATAGACGTGACGTACCCAAAATAGTTAGGTCAAAATGACCCAAAATGTTCGGTTCAAAATGAAATTTGACTCAATGTATTTGGGTCCATCACATCTATACCCCAAAATACCTGGTCAATTTGACCCAATCCTTCTGACAGTGTACAGTGTTGGATTTCTTTCGATTATTGACGCGGAAATTCTTTTACGGACGAAGACTAAATATTGAATGTTGGATCGCAAGCTTGTTACAATGGCGTCTCTTGTTACAATGTCGTCTCTGGAGTTATATTATCAGGAATCGATAGAGTGTAGGCGGTCTTGAATGATCGACTTGCCACAATTTGTTATTCATATTAAATAAGCATTGGAAAATTGATATTGATTAGAACGGGTTTTGCATAATGGCCTAACAGCCGCGTCTAGGTGCCGGGGAGTTCCCTTGTGTATCTCTCAGGAGACCATCCAACCAGTTCAGCCGAAGCCTGTCTGGCTCTTACTGCCCGTTAACAGAGTGTTTAAAGATATTTATGACAGTTAATTTAACTTGTAGCAGTTTGAGTTCTTTATCAGCACCAAATGAACCGCATTTCGTCCATTCAAGTAACTAAATCTTAGAGTGAGGTAAGCATTGCTCTGATTAGTTCCCGATCAACCAGGAAACTATGGATATCGTTCAAGCGTTTTTATTGCTAAGCTTTTTGACAGATTACTCAGTCTATTTGGAGCCACGTTAAGTGGAATATTTGCATGATATAATAGCGGCTAAGGCTTTGTTTAGCTCTACTGTCTAACCCAAATAAATAAACGTTGATTCATGGCAACTCGAGATGCAGCGATCTAGAACGTTATTTGTAAAACACTGATTAACCTGGAATATTTCAATGAGTGGGCATAGAGTACCGACATCCAGTGTACTGCGACTTGGTGCTGCGATTCTTCCGTCTTTCTCATGTAGTATACAAAATACAATGACTCAATCCATTTTTGCACTTCGGGTTAACATTTTGACATTCTTCTTTTTAGTTCATAAATCAACAATATCACCATAACACCTACGCCCTTTTCTGTTATTGATCATGTGCAAACGTTTGATATCATCTTCATCTCTAACATTTGATGCCCATCCATGTCAGCTAAAGCTCGATGAATTGCTAGGCTTTATGTTCTCGTGCCACAACAAATACCATTCTGTTTAACCAGTACATCGATTTCCGTAATGTGCCAGCATAATGCCCAATCTATAACGTGCATTGTAAAGTTTCGGAGATAATCCTTTCCACGATGTCATGTCAAAATAATAAATAGATGGTCCTTGATTTGTTAAAACAGTCAACATATCCAATGTGGTGTACTGTTCCTAAACTCAAACACACTCTGCCAATTGCGTGTCATCATTCCAAACAGTGTTGGCTTACTTATTTGGATTGACTTCTCAAATGCCGAGTAATAGATATTTCCTAATAGTCTGTATCCTGCTATGACTTGACGATTTCGGTTTAATCCTGAATACCGCAAGATGCGCATCAAAATGTTCATTCTGTTATTATGCTTTTATGTTTGTCAGACTTCCTGGTTATTCGATTGTAATTTCTTTTACGGGTTGTCTCTTGTTTCAGAACTCTAATTAAATAAGTTAATAATTTTCGCATCTTTCATATTGACAGCATTAGTTTTTCGTATAAATCTGACAACCACTATTGGCATTATATAAAATAGTAATAAAACGTAGTTCATTTTTAATTTCGTCAGCTTTCAATATAAAAACCGGATTTTCTTTAAACGACTTGAATAAAGGGCTGGACATAGTTAAATTACCACGAATCCTGAACGATACAGAGGTGCACAGTGCTGTACCAAACCATATTAAGTTCACATAATTCCCATGCATTTCTTATAAGTAGTCTATAGCCACCAAAATATTCGATTACAATAATGAGGTCAAAGAGTTTGACTGGGAGTTATAGTTGTGATTGCGAATTTTATAACTTTATCTATAAACCATGCAAACATATTGTGACTGCATGGTAACCTTGATACATTGCGTGATAAAGACCTAAAAACACTAATGACGAAGGGACCTAAATATCGAGAGCGGAGAAGGGTCAACATGAAGGCCGACCAGTAGACAGTTTTGACTGCACTGGAATATGTTATTGAGTGGTCGAAGCGAGAAAAAGTTGAACCCATAGTACTCGCCGACTGGCTGGACCTTACCAAGAGCGCGGTCGTTGAAACAATCTCCAAGATTGACAGAATTACCCTTCTCCTTGCAAAACAAGTAATGAGATACCTCAATTTCGCAAGAAGTTCAGCAAATCTCCAGAGTAAATGTGTCATAGCTTCATTAGACAAAAGCTCCAGATAATATAATACGCTTATGTTAGTAGAACTATTACCAGGTACTGTTTAAGTAATTGAGTATGAGTACACCGTCAAGGAATACTCCAAACCGGCATTTGGCTGATCTATATCTGTTCTCCTAATACGATTATATGCGAAAGCTATCAAAAAACGATCATTAAATCGCAGTGTTTTCTCATTCATCAAATGCTATACAGACGATCTTCTCGCTGGGATAATCGTTATATAACTAACGCAGTGAATGATATACAGCCACATTCACTGGATTTGAAGGAAACCAGAGATAGTCCTAACGGCACATCAGATTTAGCCCTATATCTCTATAAAAAATGAAGCGAACCTTCACTCTCGTCCACATTACGACACACGAGATGATTACAATTTCAAAATCGTAAACTATCCCGTCTGGTGAGCAATATTTCTGCATATGGCGTATACATATCTCGCCTAGTAGCCTTTGCTGGATCCCATGAAAACGTCACAAAACGCTATCACAGAAACTTGTAAAACAGGGCTATACCACCAAGATCCTTACCTCAAATTTTCTCGAATTTGATGTTACGGAACGCCTGCTGGTAGACAAATGCGAGCGTAGCCTGCGATATACTGTTATATGGAATATGGAATAGGTCTTTGGATTATGGACGCGTATATTCTCTAATGGACGACGGCTGAATTATGAATGACGGACGAGACGCTTGTAATCGTAGAGGTTACCTTTCGTAACTTATGTTTAATTCCGCTTAACTCAGGGCTAGGAGCCGTATCAGCTCCATGTACTTCAAGATGATTATGGTCTTCGTTTCAGCAGTCACAACCAAAGCGTGAATAAGATACATCATTCTCCATTCTCCAGATAACCACTTTAAAATGGATTAAGAATACTGATTAGCGACTCGGATTTGACAATTTTGGAGCATCATGAT
Organism: Hanleya hanleyi; assembly: GCA_036873755.1. NCBI lineage: Eukaryota > Metazoa > Mollusca > Polyplacophora > Lepidopleurida > Hanleyidae > Hanleya > Hanleya hanleyi. Next base: position 53,842 of record JAVTVY010017183.1, on the reverse strand, counting down.
GTTTTGCTGGCATCATTGGAAATTGTTGATCGCTTCTCTCTTGCAGGAAACTACCTATGTGTATTTATACTATGGCTGTTTTCAGATTTGCCGTTGATATTTTGTGTAAGCATAAACCAAATTCAATCACCAAATGTCTATAATTCGAAGAATTCTGATAGAATACGGATTTATGGGATTTTCAAGTGCACAATAGAAGAAAATAGCAAAGAAAATATAGTGACAAATTGCTCACCCGGTGGCCATCAAATTTGAAGAAAAGCAAATAATTGAATAATTGAATTTCCCATAGTCTATCAGGCATGATAGACCTGATTCTAATTTGATTCGAATCAAATCTGAATTTTGAAGGAGTCATACAGGGTAAATTTTCCTAAGTGGGACCATGGAATATTTATAGAGCTATGATCTCACCAAATCGTCCTCGGATGAGAACATCGGCCAAGGCACTACGTGTTGTGTTCGACTTCGGTTCCTTTACTTCATCGCATAACTGGCTCGTTTCTCTCGTTGGCTGTTCCCTGGGCTGGAGAGTTCACTGTAAGTGCAGTTAATGTGAATCAAAAGGTTAACCAAAAAATAAATAAAATAAACATAGTGCTATTATATATAATTGAAATATACATACTTTTGAGATATATTACACCTACATATGTAGGCCCAGTACGCTAAAAAATGTAGCTCAGGAGTTCGTGTATTTTCATGACAATATATTGTCTACGGTGCGTTGCGATCGCAACAATTTAACCACTACGTTCATCTCGAGTTTCAGCTAGTGCCATGGCCAATCTAGTGCATGATAATTAGAAATGGATGCTGGCGTGACAAGAGCTGACAGGCAGACAGGTCCATTTGAACTCCCTCAGATCAACCAAACCAGTAATTCCGAAAGGAATGGCGAGAGTAAATTATATACAATTCCCAGCCACGCTATGATGTTTCTTCCAATTACTGTGAATTCCCGAGTGAAGATGACATGGATATGTGTTAAACAACCGTGCCACTGGTCTGCTCGAATATTTGACGACAGAGATCAACAGATAGGATGCCACTAAGTGTATAGTATAGCTTCGTTGATACTGAAAGAGATTCAAGGCGTTCTTGAAGCCTTTACTTGGACCCACTCTGTTTTTGGGTTGACTGTCAGTTGATTGGAAGACGGAAGTAATACAGAGAAGGAAGGAAGAAGTTCCTCTATAAATGGTTCATCGCCATTCCCGGCGCAAAACCTTCGTATTAATTTCGTTGCCAGATCAGCAAATCGTTCTAATCAAGTGATGCACTCCGCCCATTGACGAGGAAACCCATATCCTCTTTTTACAAAGACAATTTCTCATCATGACGGATTATACCATTCTCCCATTGCCAGAGTTCGTAACCGTTGTGACCTTCTAAACTCTCGGCGTAACAACCTCTCACTGCACTGGAGAGTGAAACGTGGCGCGCATGCGCATGCACTCTTTATTGATTTTCATCGACATTATCTACATACTGCAGAGATGGAAATACATCCAGTATATCGGACAGAAGAAGGAACAATTTAGGTGCTCAAGTATTTGCCAGGAGCGCACAGTTGAACGCCTCATTTAGCTGTTTAATCCCAAGCCCGCTCTGCTCTGTTTAGCTAGGCGTATTTTGCTGATTGGCTGTGCTCAACGTTTCTGGATAGATGGTGTAAGTGACAGTAGGTGATATACAATATGATGTCATGAGAATGGATTATACATTACATTGTATTCGAGAACATTAAATAATGTCTTGGAGTATTCTATCCGGGATATGCGTCCTCTGCGCAATAATTTCAACCTCGTGAAGAAGATAGACCAACTGTTGTATTGATGCTTTCGACTGAAGGAAATGGGTACCAGCTCGCGTACGAATATAATGTACATGTATATAACAATATAATGAGTTATCTTGGGAGTATAGAAGTACAGAGCGTCTAAAGGTACATCGTGTACATGTAACTGCTAATCCCTACATGTGCATCACTAGTTTCTAAAAAATAGATAGAATCTTCTTGATCAGTTACACAAACAATTGTATCCATTTAATCACGTTTTGCTACATATACAGTGTTGCAGAATTCAAAACGAATTCTATTTGACAATTTTACATTATGGTTGACTCTGCTGAACTTGCTATTATATGGTTTGTCTGACAATACGGAAAGTCATTATATATTAGAACAAATAGTCTTGATCAGATTTCTTGAACCACGTGTTGTACTACTGTAACAGTGCAGCAGATTGTAAGACACATACAACCTCCCTTCTCACTTTAATTCTTAGACAATAGGTTTGCCTCGGTGTATCAACAAGTGCATTGACACGTGACGCACGGGTAAAAATTACGGCTTGTAATCTTCCTGTCGTGCCTATATCTACACCATCGGACAGATTTTTAACTATGGATAACTGGTGTAAATACGATACATATGCATCCAGTTAGCTCACTTTTTCAAGTGAAATCCATTGCGCTCACATTAGTGTTAATTCTGGCAAATTCAAATCGGGGATAAAACTGGTGTCCGTCAATGTTAAAATGTTCTAAATACTGTGGCCATAAGAAAGAGAGGAAAAATACAAACCTCAATGTACCGATCGGTCCGCCGTGGCGAATCTTTTGTCGAAGAATTTAAGTGATATAGGCGGATTTGAGTATTTCAGAAATTTCAAATATAATGTTCATCGAAATCAAATGTTCTTATCACTTACAATTATTTAAATAGTGGCTTCCAGAAATTATTGTTTCAATGATATTTTGTTTGACTATCCTAAGTTACCATGGCTCGGACTGGTTTGTTCTCACTGATCTCGGTTGACCTGATTTTCTCTTCTTTACAGCTGAATGATTATGAGCAGTTTTCCGTGCATGGTAACGAACATGGTACCTTGTTTAACACTCAGGCCGGTGGCTTAATCAGTGGACCGCAATCCTTGGGGCAAACTTTCAATTTACCTCTGAACACATTTTTGCGTGAGTGGTAAACATAACACCTGATAAAAAGATTAAAATCGATTTTACAGAACAGAGTTTTGTTCCCGAAGTCTCGGAACGACAATCTCCTCGAGCGGAAAAGAGCGCAAAAGAGCCTTCAGGGTATAGGTCCTACGGATGTTAACACATTCTTTAGGGTTTGTTTCTTTGGCTTGCTATTCCGACTAGTTTTATCTCTCTTCTAGATGTGACGAATACAATGTTTTATTATGACCAAGGGATGAAGCCTACATATATCCTCATCAAGAATGGTTCATATAGGAGCCGGGTTAGATCTTCCATAGGCAGCTGCCGTCCAAATTCTTTTTATAGGGACATGTTAGTAACCTCATGATTTATATAATACTCCATACTAGTTGTTTCGTGTACTGAGGCCCAATTACATAAGGTGATGTCATAATGTATTGAAGCATCGCAGAGAAAGGTCAATATGGGCATATAAGTTTATAACAGTCGATCAGTGGCTGTATCAACTTAACCCTACCTGATTTGGTGGGGGGGACTTCCCTCTTCCACCCCTGTTGGTTTTTTGCTCTTATCTCCGAAACGACAAAAAAGTGAGAGCCAAGACTCCGTGAATTTATAGATTATCATATTGGAGTCATTTTGAGCCTATTTGCATGACCCCCCAATTAGGGGACCATGGATAAATTCAAAATGGCGGCCGATTCGGGTACCAGAAAAGTGATGTTTTCGTCAGATTTCTTCAAATTTTTTGCTTTTCTGTATGGAAAAGTGAGTAAAACTTATTTTATTTTATATCAGATTATTATTTACTGATGTATCATGCAGTTTTTGCGAAGAAAAACAAAATTGAAAAAATTCTGACCAAAAAAATCGTCCAATAAATGCTCTTTTTGAAAATGACGTCACTGTGACGTCATCATGGCGGCTATCTTGGATTTTTTTTTTACATTTTCTTGTAGAGCTTGACCCAAAGATATAGTTTGGTACGTTTTAGCCATCTAGCCTTAGCGATAGCGAAAATATATAGGGGGCACTTTCCGCTCCTCCCCAGGCTCCGTTACAGGCCAGATGCATTATGACATTACCTTATGTAATTGAACCTTGGTACATGAAACAATTATTTATGTATTTCTGAAAATTTAAAAGTTGTTTGCAGCGTAATATATATATACATATCACAGAGAAATGTTAGTCATTTTGTAGATTTCAGTTTATTATACACGCAGCAATAACTGACGAGCCAATCGTAGATTTTCTACAAGCTCTAACGTACACTAACGGAAGGTTTGCACAATAGAACAAGATACACAGAATACCAGTTTTGTCAGCTGGTTGGGTAATTGGGCCAAAATCGGCAAACAGAATGTGGGGACCCCAGGATCTGTTTAGATAGTCGGTAGTCCCCCATTAAAACGTCCAGACTTTAGTTATCTTTGGAGAAAATATTGAGACCGCAATAAACGCACCTACATCTCTGGATCGACTAGATACAACCCAACGCTTTTAGAACATGTGGATGTTAAAATTATCCGAAAAATACTTGAAAATTCATTTGGATAAAGAATAATGCTCAATGATTAGTATTTCAGTTAAAGAACGTCATGTCTTGCTGGCACCAATGTAAACTGTTGAACGCTTCTTTGTTGTAAGAAACCTCCTCCGAAATAGGTCTTTCTATCACTGTCGCGGAAATTATTTTTGGACGACGGCGGAATACTGAATGAGGAATCTGGCGTCTCTTCATTTATATTATCAGGAATCAATACAGTGTAGGCGTTCTTGAATGATCAACTTCCCACAATTTGTTCTTCATATTCAATAAGCATAGATAAACAGAAATTTGATCTAAACGGGTCATCAGTAATGACCTATAAATCGCTTCCAGGTACTGGGGCATTCCCATAGATATCTATGAGGAAACCATCGAGTGAGTTCACCCAAAGTCTGTCTGGTACAGTTAACAGATTGATTGATAGATATGTATGACAGGCAATCTAACTTCTAACATTTTTAGTTCTTTATCAGCACCGAATAAACTGCCTTTCGTCCAGTGACGTAGCTATATAATAGAGTGATGTTAACAATGCTCTGATTATTTCCCAATCAACCAAGTAACCATGGATACCATTTCTAGCGTTTTGTTACTAAGGCTATTGACTCCCACTCTATTCCAAACTACTTTAATTGGAATATTTACTTTGTATTCGAGAATAAGGTTTTATTTATTTCTATTGACCCGACTGACAAAACTAAACGATGCTTCGTGTTCATATCAACCCAAGATGCAACGATCTGGAACGGTATTTGTAAAACACTGCTTAACCTGAAATATGTCAATGCAATCAGTACACCTACACTGAAGGTAACTTGTGGCATTCAGTGTATTGATTCTTGCTGTCAAAATTCATTCATCACATGTGGTACGTGAACGGAGAATCCGTCGTTCCTTACAAATACATTAAAGTGACCAAATCCTGCTGGGTGCTTATTGTGACATACTTCGTTCTATTTAAAAAATCAACAATATCACTATCAAATCTATATCGTTTTCTTGTGTTTATCATGAATAGAAATGAATTTGCCCTCTTGATCTCTAACAGTTGTTCCCATCCATGTCAGTAAAGGTGAATTCTCTGGAAACCAGCTTGAAAAATTGCTAGACACACCATTTAGACCTATAGCTCTATCAAAATTAAGCGGGCCTTCAATTCTCTCTCGTCCACTTTACGACAAGATCGTTAGCTATGATTTTTCTAAACAGTAATAATCCAGTGGGACCTGCATATGACGCATACGAGTCTTACCGATTAACATTTGCTAGATCCTGTGTAAAATGTGACAATTATAATTAACGTCAGGCCAGCAGGCTTCAGATCCTTCGTATGACAGCGCAATTCCGAATGTGTATGAAATAAAACCATAATAACACAATATGGTATCCTACAAGAGGGAAGCGCTCAACAGTTTTCAATGAAAACTATAAAAGTTTTCAATAAAATCCTAGTCACTAGTCATCATTCTTTATCCTAATGGATTTCCAAGTTGTTTGCTAGTTTATCTACGCTTTGATTGTGATTACTCACCTCCACAACATGAAAACATGTTAAAAACAACGCAAGATATACAAACGGCCCCAAGCCGCGGCTTAAGTGGGATTAGAAGTTACGAAACATAGCGCCGGAGATCTTGCACGCTACAATCATATTTTGCCGCCAGTGTAGTATATTTATCGTAGAATTTGAGAAACTTTGAATTGGAGTGTTTGATGGTATAGACTTGTTTGATAAGTTTCTGCAATAATGTTCTGTGGCGTTGATTGAAATCTTCACAGTCTGCATATGATCTAGCAAATGCTACCATGCGAGATATGTATATACTATATGCAGGTCACTCTGGAATATTGGTATTATGTTCTGATGAAAAATAGTAGTATAGAGAGTCGAGAAATCCCAAGTTGATACATGTCTTTACGGTATGTGTCCCTTTCTAGGTATTTCGTGATACTTCTTGAGTTTTTAAGTATCCCAATGCATTCGACATCTCAATTTATTCAAATCGCACACAAATTCTCTCAAAATGATTAAACTGCATACATTTTCAACAACATGGACAGAAGTTTAGTTGCACAACTTCTGGAATTAGCTATAAATCTAACGTTGTATGCTGTTTTATGCGACAGAATCAGTAACAATTGTATTATTATAGAAACCACTCCACTTAAAGTTTCTCAATTTTTACGACACATATCACATGTTAAGTTTCGTAACTTGTGTCTAATTCCGCTTAACCCGGCCATTATGATCCCTATGCACTTCAATACGCTTGTGTTCATATGAACAGTTACAATCAAAGCCTGACTAAGTTACATCATTCTGTGGATAACAACTTTTCAAACGAAAATCATATGGAATAAAAATACTGATCAGAGATACGGATTTGATATTCGGAACCTCATGAGGTCTTGTCGGCGTCATTGAAAACTGTTGAACGTTCCTCTCTCGTAGGAAAATAGCTTATGTTTGTGTATTCTATGGTGTTTTTATGCTAATGCTGTTATACGAATTAGGCCTATGGATTATGGACAAAACTGACTATTGAATGACGTACAGACGCTTGTATTTTTGTTTTTTGTGCCACGACACTTCTCATTCCGCCGAAGATCAAAGGCGATCAATTGGTTTGTGATTTGTGTTGCCATCGATTTCAGTAAGGTGACAACGATAGTGTTGACCGTGAATGTGAGGTTCTAAACGTTTTATGTTTATGTTTTCTGCTCCTCGGTTTGTTTAAATGTTCACCACATCCGATGGCATTTTGGAATCTGTTGTGCTTCTCCTTATGACATAAAACGACCAATACACTCAAACAATGACCATCGATAGTGGGTTAGCATTCCAATCTGTGCTTGCGTAGTTATTAGGACTGACATTCCAAATATTCAATTTCCTTCATTCAATTTCAGTTCCACTTGCATTTCCAAAACACTGGATATTCAAGATTATTTGGTAAGATTAATTTTGGGTGAAGTAATTCAGTAGGCCCTATCGTGCAGATTACAGACAGATTCGTGCATTGGTCAATGAAAACTGACATGCTGTTGTCTCGGTCGATTATTATGTAAAGACGCACACAGACAGTTTGAACACGAAAGAATGACAACGGATATAAACTCATCACTTGTGCTCTGTGGTGAGGTGCCAAAACCACTCCAGCCGTGATCGTGTCCTAGAAAAGGGAGTTTTAATATCTGCAAAATTCAAGTATGAACAGAGGGATACTGATGCTAACATATCTACATTATTTGATTGAGAATCATTTAATATTGTAGGGTTATCAACAATTTAACTGAGAATCACAGTACCTTTTTAGTTCTAATCGCGATTCAACCAGAAATTCTGAAATATGGTAGGGTACATGGCTGTCTGTCTGCAACAAATGTGACGCCTAGGTATTTACATATGTTAAGCCAATAGTATGTTGGGGTTTTTTTTGAATTGAAATGGAAACAGTTCATTAAATGAGATAAAAATTAGACCGGTCATAGTATTTTATGCATTTTTTTAAATCTGAATGAAATCAAATCTCAGGTCCTGCTTAGCAGCGGTAAATTCCTGTGTCTTTATCTCAGTGTTATCAATGAAAATTTGAAGAATGAATGGGTCCCTTGCCGGTCGAGCTTTCACGTGATCGGAAATGTCCATTGTCTCTTTCTTCAACGTACAAGTCCCAACGTCATCTCACGAGAGCCAAAACCGGAACTTTTCCTATTCAATACCTTCAACATCAGAAGAAAATGGAAACCGACAAGGTCTCTACGACCAGACATGCACATTCATTTGAGAAAGAATAAGTTTTGCGATTGAAAAGAATTGAGAAAAGGAAGAGCGAGAGGTATCATTGGCAACGAAGGACATTTTCTCTCTTATAGCTCTGGTTTCATCACTTGACATCTGTTTGGATTAGTACATATCATATCATACAGAACAGGTTTTTCGATTACTGAAACGGAAATTGTTGAATGAGGTCTGAGGTATTTGTCTGTATTAGGACAGACCATAATCGGGAAACCGCCGTAATATATATATCTTATATAATTACTGAATATAGGATCTGAGGTATTTGTCTGTATTAGGACAGACCATAATCGGGGAAAACTCCGTAATATATACCTTTCAATCATCATGAGAAACATAATCGATTCCGCAATTGTAGCACGAATTGAAATTTTAGTAATTGGACCATTTAACCTGCATGGGCTTATCTACGCTTATTTATTTGATATTTGACCTATGATAAAGGATTGTGGGTACTGGTTCCTGATAACTCCACATAATCATCTCCGTTTGATACATGACAGAAGGGTTTGAAGTACACTGTTCAGATATTGTAACCCTATCAACCATTCAGAATACACTTTTTCTTTAATTCGTGGTTACTAGGGTTGCAGTACCAATCACATCCAATCTAAGTATGACGATAAGGAAATAATTCACACAGTACCGTTTCACATTTTTCCTTGAAGTGCAACTTTGTCATGCAGTACTACAACTATTTGTCCAGCACAGCTTTTTATAATACCTTTATGGTGTAATTAATGGAGTTTCGATAACGACCGTCAGCTCTACAACCGGGGGAAAGCATTCTTAGAACTTGACCAACATACGCAAAGAGTAAAGCTGAAAAAGCTAAGCAGGTTGACCGTACATTAAAAGGGTTAAATTGCTCCTTGAAATTGTTTTCCGCAAGTCGTTAACCATGCTAACCATGCATGTTGATTCATTGGTTGGGTTAGATGGCTGTATTATAAAGGATATCAAGTGCATTTCCAGATTCGAGCATACTATCATTAGATGCTTTTCGAATCAAATTTACATTATGGTAGGAAAGGCTAGATAACAAAAAATATATTCTAGATAATTCGTTTAGCATTTTCTGCAATTCATTTTTATCAAAGTCCGGGTTCCTCATCTTCCACGATGACATCATTAATATTTTGCTCTGGTTAGTGGTAATGGTCAGTGAATACAATTACAATTACTTGAGTTGTGCAGTGAGGTGTCAAACCAGTCCAGCCGTCTGCACGAATTGGCGAGAAAGGATTTGTGCTATAATATGTCTGTTTTGTCTGATTACGATTTATGTCATGTCAGAATGTTAGCAACAATTTAACTGGGGATAAATAACATAACATAATTGGTTCTGAACGCGATTCAACCAGACAACTTTATGGGTAGGGTTTGCCTTCAACAAATGTGACATTTTGTGACTGCATATATATTATTAAACATTTAGTATTACGTTTTGTCCAAACAGTACTGGCATGAAAGACAATTAATTAAATGAGATCTGAAACAGATAAGAAACTATTCAGTTGATATTAGTTATATCTAAATACATTAGAATCTATATTCTACAGTCGATAGAACAAACCCTAAAAGATACAGACTTGCTGCTTTCATTTACATGGTGATAAATGCAAACTAAACAGAATAGATTAACTATCATCTGTGCTATAAAAGGAGTCGTCCGTCCACGTGTCCGTGCGTGCGTGCGATTGTGCTTCCTGACATAACGTCACCGATTGTTGCAACGTCGAGATTGTAATGAAAAGGTGTGATGTTTCACCCCAAATCGACTCGTCGAGTATGCTAGTCCCTAGTCCCTAACGTGAAATATCGACGTTAAATGAAGCTATCGTATCTTATCTTATCTTATATATCTTATCGTGAGAGTATGTACGTACAGAACGCCATTAAGTTTGATTGTGTAACTGTGCCAAACTATGGAAGACGATAGCGGCAACTCGCCTTCTCGCATACTCGCCGTGTATTTTGCTGACGAGAAGTCGGGAACGCGAGGCGAGAAGTCGAGAACGCGAGACAAGAAGTCGAGAACGCGAGGCGAGAAGTCGAGAAGGCGAGCATGCGAGAATGGACGGATTCTCGCGTTCGCGACTTCTCGCCCTTTAAAAAAAATTCTGGATGAGGTCGCGCGACCCCGTGGTCGCTCCCATTTTGCGTTTTTTGTATGGGAGAGAACTCTGACTCTAGCCAGACAATCTCTCAGAAATTATCCGTCGTCTGGCGTGAAGGGTCATATGAACTTCGGACTAGTTAAAAGTGTCCTAAAACGACTTGAAATGCATTTGGATAAGGAATAAAACTCAGTGATTCGATAATTCACGCGGTAATTCTTTTATGGACGGCGGAATACTGAATGTCGGCTCTGATGCTTCCTACAAATGGCGTGTCTTGATCAATTTGATCAGGAATCAATACGGTGTAGGCGTTCTTCAACGATCAACTTGCCTCAATTTGTTCTTCGTATTAAATAAGCATAGATAAATTGATATTTGATTGTTTATTTATAAGCCGTGTCCAGGTGCCTGAGGGATTCCCATAGATATGTCCCAGGAGGCCATCGAGCGAGTTCATCCGATGTATGTCTGGTTCTGTCTGTCAGATTGATTGATAGATAGATATTTATGAAAGGCAATCTAACTTTTAGCATTTTGAGTTCTTTACCAGCACCGAATAAACCCCCTTTCGCCCAGCGAAGTAGCTATGTATTAGAGTGATGTTAACAAAGCTCTGATTATTTCCCAATCAGCCAAGTAACCATGGATATCCTTTCTAGCATTTTGCTACTAAGGCTATTGGAACGACTTAAAGTGGAATATTTACGTTTGTATTAGCGAATAAGATTTAGCTAAGCTTTATTGACATGACTAACCAAAAAAATCGCTGCTTCATGGCAACCCACGATGCAGCGATCTGTAACGGTATTTTTAAACCACTGCTTAACCTGGAATATGTCAACGAGTACGCCTACAATGAAGAGAACTCGGACAACCCAGTGTATCGATTCTTGTTGCCACGATTCATTTATCACCTGTGGCGCGTGAACCGAACATTCGTCTTCTCCTTTGGAGTTTATCAAATACAATAAAGTGGCGATTGCGCTTTTTTTTTACTTCATACAAATGATTGTTGTCCTGTTGATCTCTAACATTTGTTGCCCTTTGTCAGCTTTACGACACAAAAGTCAGCAAAAGTGAACTCTCTGAAAATTAGCTTGAAGAATTGTTAGACATCACTGGTATGTCTATAAAACTTAAGCGAGCCTCCAATTCTCTCTCGTCGACTTTACGACAAGGGAGATGATTACAATTCAGACATCGTTAGCCATCCCTTTCTGGACAATAATATTTCAGTGGAACCTATATATTGCGCATACGAATCTCGCCGATTAGCATTTGCTAGATTCTGTGTAAAATGTGACGATTTTAATGAATGTCAAACTAGCAGGCTTCAGATCCGAAATTCAATATTCCCGCGTCACCAATCGAAGCTCTATTTCGTATGACAGTTAGAACCAGTTCCAAATGTGTGAAATAAAAACAACAAAACACAATATGTTATCCTACAAGAGAAAAGCGGTCAATAGTTTTCAATTATGTCAGCAAGGCGTGATGATATTCTTTACATACTGAAATCCTAATCACTAGCCATCATTCTTTATCTTAATGAATTTCTTAGTCGTTTTCCATATTATGTACGTTTTGATTCTGTCTGTTCATCTCAACAACATGGAGAAAAAACACAAGATATACAAACGGCGGAGTTAGTCACAAGTTAGGAAACATAGCGCCAGAGATCTTGCCCGCTACGAATTCGAGAAACTTTGATTGGAGGCGTTTGGTGGAATAGCCCTGTTGACAAATTTCTGCGATAATATTTTGTGGCGTTGACTGAAATCGTCAGTGTGCACATGATCTAACAAATGTTACAATGCCAGATACATGTATATTTACGGTGTGTGCAGGTCCTTCTGGAATATTGCTATCCAGAAATGGGTATGTTAAAGTTGAAATCGGCTCTGTGTCGTAAAGTTGACGTGAGAGAAAGAGATAGAGAGAATTATGGTTTAGAGAAAGTTCTGTTCATTCTTGTAACGTTATAGGTGCAGATATGATGTTCCATCTGGGCTATCAGTAGCTTCCTTCAAATCCAGTGAAGAGGGATATATATCCTTTACAGTGTCGCTAATATAGGGGTTATTTAGTGCTAGAAGATCGTCTATATAGCTTTTGGTGAATGAGAATGAACAGGCTTTGGATGGTTATCTTTAGACAATTTCTGCATATATGCGTATTCGTAGATATAGGTCTGCCAAAAGTGATCCGATATTATCTTCAATGAGGTTTTGATGAGGAATAGTAGTATAGAGAGCCGAGAAATCCCAAGTAGATACAATGTCTTAATGGTATGCGTCCCTTGTCACTTTTGACAGACCTATATCTATGAATACGCCGTTATGCAGAAATTGTCCAAAGATAATCACCCAAAGCCTGTTCATTCTCATTCAACAAAAGCTACATAGACGATCTCCTACCACTGAACGCCGACGGGCGGTGGTTCTCTCCGGGTACTCCGGCTTCCTCCACCAACCAAACTGACTGTCACATATGAACAATCCCTATATTAGCGACGCTGCGTAGGATGTTTACCCACCTTCACTGAATTTGAAGGAAACCACTGATATCTCAGATGGAACTTCATATCCGAGCCTACAACTTTACAAGAATGAACAGGGCTTTATCTCACGTCGACCCTATGACAAGAGAGCCGATTTCAAATTTGACATGGTTAACTTTTGAGTTTTGAATTATCCCCAGACATTCGACATCTGAATTTAGAGAAGTGGGACAACAATAATTCCCCTAAACTGATTAAACTGCCTGCAGCGCTCTTGTTAACAGCATGGACAGAAGTATAGTTGTTCAGCTTCTTGAAACAGCTATAAATCTAGCTTTGTATGGTGTTTTATACAACACAATCCGTTACAAATGCTTTTTGTGGAAAATGTTAAGCAGGGCTATACCACCAATCGCCTCCACTCAAAGTTTACCAAATTTGTCGATACATATCATAGTAACTTTCGTAACTTGTGTCTAATTTCGCTTAACCCGAGTCAAGGGATCTTACGAACTCCATACGCACCAAGATTATTGTGTTCATATGAACGGTTACAATCAAAGCATGACAAAGATACATCATTCTCTAGACAACGACTTTTCAAACGAATATCATATGGAATAAGAATACTGAACAGCTAAACAGATTTGATATTTGGAAAATCATGATGTCGTGTCGGCATCATTGAAAACTATTAACCGCTTCACTTTTGTAGGAAAACAGCCTATGTTTATGTATACTATGATTTCCCTGGGGAAAAATAAAAGTACGCTGCAAATGAAAGAACCATTTCAAAAGGTCCTAAGAGTATATGTATTATTTATTTTCCTTTTTTTCAACCGAGCAAAAAAAAACTGTTAAACGTTGGACGGTGGCCCGTGAGTGCCATTCCTCATTATTCTTTTCGAGATTTCTAAATGGTATAACTTTTCTTCAATCAAATATGCTGGTACGCATATTATTATATGCCTGATATAAACCAACTTTGTTAATTCACCGATAACGTAACGATCTTCGAGTCCCTCTCAAGTATATCTTTGACATTTTCGCCCAGTTGGCTCAATTATGTAATCTATATACATTGTTGTTTAAACAATAAATAAGCAATGATAGTTAAAATAAATCGCAAAAATAAGTAAAATATACATTTGTACACTGGTGGAACCACTCTTTCATTTGCAGCACACTTTTTCCAAAGAATCACTATTCCTTTAATTTTGTCCTTGTGCTGTTGTTATACGACTTAGGTCGTTGGGTTATCGACGCGGAAATTCTTTAATAGACGACGGCTGAATATTGATTGACATACCACATACCACTAATCAAACATAGTTCAATTTCAATTCCGTAGGTCTTCTCCAACCACTGAGGATTATAAATAAATTGACCAACGAGATACAACGGACTATGTTATTCGAGAACAATATACCATCAATCATAATTAAAATATATCACGATATAGCGTATTTCGATGATATCGTCCAGGGAAAGTGATCGAGATACCCAAGACCAGCTATTGTTGAAACTTTTGTATTTAGATTATAAACTGGACCTAATAAACATCCTCATAAAATGAACCAGAGGATCGCGGTGTTACCAGGTGCTGGTTATGGAGTTGAGTATACATATTCCACCTGCTTCTGTATCGACTTACTCCTCCACTGGAATTACTTTGAAAATATATTCGAGAAAACAAGCCATTTCTTTAGGAGAGAGGTATTTTTCTTCCTACCACTCACCCCGATACATCACACTTGTACTAGACTCCCAAAACGCAAAAACACCACACAGAGCTAGATTTATAGCTGGTACAAGAAGTTATACAACGTCTGCTCACTTTGTTGAAAAGAGCCCTGCAAGCAGTTAAATTGTTTTGGGGGAATTATTGTGGGGCCATTTCAAGAAATTCAGATGTCGAATGCATGAGAATAAGTGTCGAAAATGCATATGCACAGGTCTCGAAATATTTGGGAAGACCTATATAGCACAGAACACATACTTTCGCAACTCAGTGTAAACTACTTTTTCGCATCAGGGCCTCATTGAACACCTTAGTTCATTAATAATATCGGCGTTCAATAAAACTGGTCGATGTCAGAAATGCCAGAAGCCATAAGGTTTTCTTCAGCTCTACTGCATGCAAAGGATATCATTATTGAGATATGTCTTTGTTTATAGATTTGCTAACTTCTCTGAGCAATATCTATGTAAAAATCGGCAATACCATCTATCAACAGCGTACAGGTATCCCAACGGGTACAGGTTTCGCACGGCGTTTCGGAGAGGTATATCTCGTGTCAGTACGCCTGCATAAATTGTCAAAAGAAAACCACTACCTGCTCCCTCTCATTCACCAAACGATATACAGGCGATCTCTTAGCATTGAGATATTCACTGGATTTGAAGTAAACTACTGATAGCACAGATGGAACATCATATCTGAACCTATACCTTTGCAAGAATGAACAGGGCATTCTCTTAATTTGAATTTCACATAGTTAACTGTCTCTTTCTGGAGCGCAATATTCCAGAAGAACCTGCATACAGCGTCTACATATCTCGTATGGTAGCATTTGCTAGATCATGCGCAGAGTGTGATAATTTTAACCGAGGTCACAGCAGAAACTTGTCAAAAAAGATTATTCCACCAAACGCCTCCATTCAATCTCAATTCTGTGATAAATATCGTACACGGACGGCAAGATACAATCGTAATGTGCAGGATCTCTGGCGCTACGTGTCGTAACCCCTATATAATTCCGCTTAACCCGGGGTTAGGGGCCGTTTGGATATCATGTGATGCGCATCTCCATGGTATCAGTCACAATCAAAGCGCGACTGACATACATACTCTGCAAGAGACTTGGAATTAATTTGGATAAAGTATAATGGTCAGTGATTAAGATTTCATGTGTAGAACATCATGTCCTAATTGCTGGCATCATCAAAAACTGTCGACCGCTTTTTCCTTGCAGGAAACCATCTTGTGGTTTTGTTATTTTTATTTCCTAAACATTTCGGATTGGTGCTAACTGTCATACGAAATAGGTCATTCGATTATTGACGCGTATCTGACGCTTGCTATTGTCATATTCATTCTTCACACACTGCATATTCAGGATTAGTCGCTAAGATTAATTATTGGTGAAGTGATTTAGTTGTGGTTGTCTCTGTCGATTTAGACTGATGAAAACATATTGGTAACGGATATAAAATAATCACTTTGACTGTGCAGTGAGGCGCCAAAATCAGTCCAGCCGTGAGTCTGACCTCTGGAGGGGATCCTGATGCTAATATGTCTGCATTCTCCGATTCTCTGATTGAGATTTACTTAATGGAAGACTGCTGGTGAATAAAATAATCTAGATGGTTCTGATCTCGATTCAGTCAGAAATGGCCGTCAGCTTACACAAAATGCGACGATTGATGAATTAAGCTACATATTTTAAGCGTATGGAATGCGCGTTCATTTGTCCAAACAGGAGTTCACATGCATAACTCATTGAGATCACTCAAGATCACTAAAATTATTTTGTTATCAATGCAATCAGAATAAAATCAAATCTATGCTGTACAACCGATAGAAAATCTGACTCGATTTACGACGCGCTTAGCACGATGAATTGTTGTTGTTATCTCTGTGATGATCAATAAAAATCTTAGGAATTAACGAATGACCAGTCATAACTATACGAATAGTTTTTGCGATTGAAACATCTTGATGTATTTAAATTCTCACTTGCAAAAAATTAGCTTTAGTCAGATCATTTTGACACTAGCTTGGATTAGTACCTGTCATATCTAAGCCATTTTTTTTAATATTGACACGGAAATTATTTACGGAAAGTGAGGGCCTACTGAATGCAGAAGCTGACGTTTCTGTCTGTATTTGTATTTGGTATTTGGATAATGTCGTACTGCCTTTCATCCACAACGAGAAGCAGAATATTGATCCCATCACTCCAGCACGAATTAAAATTCAGTTATTTGGCGATATAATCTGAACTATGAGTAAGCTTATGAGTAAAGTCCAGATAAAGAAATTTGGATATTGGTTCCTGATAAGGGATCTTTGTTTGAAGTACAATGGTCATGTATCTTTGTCAAGTTGTACCTGATTGTAACACCATGGACCCATCAATATACGCTTGCTCTTTACGTGCTCTCCTACGTGGTTACTAGGTTTGTGGTCATTGTGTTCGCGGAGAAACGCACCGACACCAAACACCAGATGAAACACGACTATGAGAAAGCAGTTCACACGACACCGTTTTACACGGCTCATTTCTCTCTGAAGTGCTACTTCGTCAATACTACAAATATTTGTCCAGTATACAGCATTTTCTTAGTACATTGTTAGTACTTCGACCAACATAGGCAAGGAGGAACATAGGCAAGGAGGAACATAGGCAAGGAGGAACTAAAAGGCGAAGCAGGTTAATCTTGTAATAAAGTAGCTAAATTGCTCATTGAAGTGATTTTCCGCGAGTCGTTGATTCATTGGTTGGTTTAGATGGTTTACTATAAAATACATCGAGTGCATTTTCAGATTAAAACATTAGAAGTTTACGTTTTAGTACCGGTAGTGAAGGTTAGATACAAATTTATCTTTTCAGTTATGGATAATTCAAGATAATGATTATGCGTTTCTATCTTTTATGTATATCAAATGGTAAGCCAATCGGAACGGGTGTGATAAGATATCCATATAAAAAATCGTACTCAGTATTAACATACTCATGGAACTGATCGCTCTGACATAATTATATCTAATACCGCTCAAACCGGTGCCGTGTGGTCATGTCATCCAATATGTCCAAATGAACGGCTACAATAAAAGCCTGACTGAGATACAAATCATCATAGGTATCACTTTTGTTTTGTTTTTTTGTGAAGTTTTAGAAATAAACAGTCAGTATAGTTGTCTGCGGGGTCATATGACTTCTTGTCATTACGTCGACACCGCTTTCCGCCAGCCTTTTTAATGTTGCGTTTTACTGTGGGAACTAATCCTTCAATGTCTGGATTCAAAGCACCGACTTCAACATGGCTACTTGGCGCCCATATTGATAGTATGATGAAGATAAAAGATGAATACCGCAGTGCATCCCCCAAATTTGCAAATCTAGCTCCCTCCAAATTTTAATTTAATCCATCGAACGGTTTACCGATTAATTATCGTGTATGCTGAAGGGAAGTATAAAGATCATGTTGATGTGTTACAGGTAGCAGAGAACGAGAAATTATGCCGGTGCTAGGGGCCGTGTGGTCATATCATCGAAGTTGCCACATGAACAGGTGCAATAAAAGCGTACCTGAGATACAACACATATCACGAATCGTTAGATGTCGGCACCTCTTCCCACTTCCCTTATATGTGTTGTAATCCAGTAAATATTGAAACCCAAAATACGTCCTGGGGAAAATTTTCATATTATAGACACATTACGTTTTCCCCAAAGATTCGCAAACAGCTTATGTCAGGATGCACTTAACAGCAGTGAAAAGATGGCAAATGTGTTTGAGGAGAAACTGACGTGAATCAATCAAACACGAGTTAAAATATTACCTCGAACACGAAAGAGTAATTGCCAAAGCATTTGCTACACGGTTCATTTCTTACACAAGTGCACTGCATTTATGTTATCCGCGATTGAATTTCACTTTCGTGACTCATCAACTGGGATGTTTTAAAACCCCCAGAATTTTCCAACACCTTCAAGTGCAACGGTGAACGTAGCTAAAAAGGCGAAACATATTACACTAGTGTCACAGAAGAGAGTTTGCTAATTGAGTGCAGTCGTTATCCCTGTTCGGTGTATGGATGTATTACTGTGGTGAGATGGGTTTAGTACAAGTGATATACAGTGCATGTGCCCAATCTTACATACATGTACTCACAGCTACTGTCAAAGTATATCAGGTATATTTGTCCAAAGTAGTTGTCTATGGATTGAGCTAAACACTCCCGTAGATGAAGTTGTGGTACCTCATCATTTTCTGTGACCATTTCCTGCTAAATTCGCATATTGTGAAAATTTACACTTCGTTACCGCGTACATATTCTGCAACCAGTTCATTCCTGAAATTGTATATTTCCTGCAACGAGTTTTATTTTGTTTTTTAACTATATAATACGTTAACAATTATACTTTCGTTATATGAATCGCGTATGTTATATATGATCAGTCACATTTTGTTACTTGTGCCCTGTATGTCGTACAACCAATTCACAATCATTCCGTGAACATCGTTCTGTAGCTAACGCTCATTTCGTCATCTGAACCTAACAAAAATATTCCAATATGCCCGGTAAGACAGAACGTATTTCACCGGACCAGCCAGGCGTTTTTGATCAGCAGCCGAGTTTTTTCTCTTTCCATGAGCACGTGTTATCGATGGGTATACTTATCGAGATTTAAAGGGTCAATGAGAAAATGAACACGGCACAAATTTGAATACCGTTCAAAACAAATTTTACAAAATAGAAAAACAGAGATAGAAATTTTGTGCTGTATTAATGCAAGCCCTACATATGATGAAACATATAGGTATCAGAATTTTTTCTACACATTTGACAATCTTAACAAAACTATACCGGGCTTATTCTCTTATTAGACTCAGACGTTAATCTTTCGACAGGAAGTAGTTAAACTTCTTGACAGGTGTTGTTAGTCGAGATTTTAAGTTATGCTCACTTGCACAAATGAAGTGACGACTTTGCCCTTTTCTCTGCCAATGGACAGCAGTGCTCAGGCCTCGCATATAGTTCCCCGGCGAAACCTGTTAACGAATTAATAGTAGATCAAAATAAAATAGAACAAATGCCAACCGTATCACCGGCCTGTAATTATCCCGTGCAAGAAAATCGAAAAAATGGTGGTCTTTGGCAGAGATGACGTGTAGAGGTTAACGGATCTGGTAGTCTGACGCATATAGTGTAGTTTCGCTCAGGAGTTCGACTTCTTGATATATATATTCATCTCGAGTTCAAGCTGGTGCCAAAGCCAATTCTGGTGCATGATAAGTAGAAATGAATGCTGACGTCACAAGAGCTGGCAGGTACATTGTAGCTCCCTTAGATCAACCAAACCAGTAATTCGGAAAGGAATGATGAGAGTAAATTATATACAATTCTCTACCAGGATATGGTGTTTCTTCCAATTACTGTGAATTGCCGAGTGAAGATGACATGGATATGTGTTAAACAACCGTGCCACTGGTCTGCTCGAATATTTGGCACCATGAACCAACAGATATTCATTGAGTGTATAATTTCGCTTTGTTGATACTGTTCTTGGGTTCTGTCACTGTCAGTTGATTAGACTGACAACATAGGAGACGGAATTTATACCGGGAAAAGGGGAAGAGGTTCATCGTAAATGGTTCATCGCAATTCATCTCATCTGCCCAAAACCTTCATAATAATTTATTTGCTAGGGAAGCAAATCGTTATAATCAAGAGATGGATGAACTTTGTCCACTGACATACCGTCCCCCATTGTCAGACAATGTAACCTCCTAACTTTTCTGCGTAACAACCTCTGACTGCACTTGGCCGAAAAAGTGGCGCGCATGCGCATTCACCTGATATCGATTTTCGACGACAATGGAAGAGCCTATCTGCATACTATAAAGATGGAAAATGCATTCAAAATACCTTATGGAATAATGCACAAGTTAGATACTCAACTATTTGGGAAGCGTACACAGTAGAACGCCGTTATTGACTGTGAAGTCGTGAGCCCTCTCCCCTCTGTTTAGTAACGGATTTTGCTGATTGACTTAGAGACAAACCCTCAAAACTGTGCGCCGAGAGTCTAGACCGAAAACAATCAGAGGCTAGATCTGATAGTAGGCGGTTTACAATATGATGCCACGAGAGTGGATTGAACATGACCTAGCGAATATTTGCATTCTCGAACACAACAAATTCTGTCTTGGATTGTTTCCCAGGATATGCACTTTCGTTAAGTCCTCCAAGAAGCAATTTCAACCATATGTAGAAGATAGAACAACTGTTTTGTTGATAATGTACTACTTTTGACTGAAGGAAAACGGGTACCAGGTTGCGTACGCGCATGGTTTATGGTAACGAACATGGTACCTTGTTTAATACTCAGACCGGTGGCTTAATCATTGGACAGCAATCCTTGGGCCAAACGTTTAATTTCTCCCTGAACACATTTTTGCGTGAGGGGTAAACATAAAACGAGATAAAAAGATTAAAATCGATTTTACAGTTTTATTCCCGAAGTCTCAGAACAACAATCGTCTCGGGCGAAAAGATCGCAGAAGAGCCTTCAGGCCATTGTTCCCACGGATGTTGACGCATTTCTCGGGGCTTTTTGGTTCGGGTTGATATTCAGGCTAGTTTTGCTTCTCTCCTAGATGTGAAGAAAACAGTCTTTTATTGCGACCAAGGGATGAAACCTACATATATCCTCATCAAGAATGGTTCATATAGGAACCGGGTTCGAGCTTCCATAGGCAGTCGTCGTCCATATTCTGCTGTTATGTTAGACTCGTAATTTATGTAATACTCCATAACAGTTGTATCATGTGTCGAGACTCCATTACATAAGGTGATATCATAAATTATTGAAGCTATCGCGGAGAAAGGTCAATCACGACGTATAAGGTTATAACAGACGGTCAATGGGTGTATCAACTTATCGCATGGTCAACCAGATTATCGAATGTTAAACTGCACACCAATCTTATCACCTTTTACGGCATCAATGACCTTTGTTCACGACAACTTCAATACATTATGATAATACGCTACCCTCTCAGAAATATTCAGGGAATACTCCTGAATTGATCAGGTTGTACATTCACAACTCAATTTCAGGGTTTTTATCTGAAATCCAGGGATAATTTCCTGGAATTCAGGAAAAAGATCCCTGAATGAGACGATTTTCCCTGAAATTCAGGTAAATTTATCACCCTGATAAGTAAGTTCCCGACCCTATTCAGGTACGTAAAATCCCCTAAAATTCAGGTAATTTAGCTATAATTCAGGAATGATATACCTCAATTTCAGGAAATTATCCCTGGATTTCAGGTAAAATCCCTGAAATATCCCTGAAATTGAGTCCTGATCAATTCAGGAGTATTCCCTGAATATTTCTGAGAGTGTATGCAATTGAACCCCGGTACATGAAACAATCATCTACGGATTTTATGAAAATTTAAAAGTTTTTCGGAGCGTAATATATTATACATATCACAAGGAAATCGTAGTCATTTTTTAGATTTTAGTTTGTTATAAACGTTGTAAAAACGACCAAACAAACCGTAGATTTTGCACAAGCTCCAACGCACACTAATTAGAGGATGGACAATTGGACAAGATAAACACGAATACCAGTTCTGTCAGTTGATTGGTTAATTGGGCCAAAATCGGCGTACAGGAAGTGGCAATCTCAGGGTCTGATTGGATAGTTGGTATTGTTTTAGTCTCCCATTGAAATGGACAGATTTCAGTTATCTTTAGAGAAAATATTGAAACCACAATTAACGCATCGGCATCACTTGATCAAATAGATACGACCCATCGCTTTTAGAACAATGTTAAAATTGTCCGAAAAGACTTGAAAGTTCATTACAATAAATAATAATGCTCAGGGATTTAAGACCTTGTGTTTTTATTATTATTATTATTATTTCATACACTTTTGGAATTGGTGCTGTCAGACGAAATATGTGTTATTTAAGAAATGATGTTTTCATAGGCGTGCTCAATGGTTATTTTACGCACGGTTAGTGCGGGAAAGTTTATATTTAGAGCAAGGGCGAAGCCCGTGCCTTAAAACTTATAAACTTTCCAACACTATCCGTACTTAAAATAACCATTGAGCATGCCTATGAAAACATTATTACTATTCTATTCTAAGATTATAATGAAAGGTTGAAAACATATTTTAAACTTTGCCAACCTTTCTCCCCTTTCTTGAAAAAAAAAACCCTCCACTGATATTGGCACGATGCTCCCGTCTCGTTGGCATCGTGCCAATGTCAGTGGACGAGTTTATGTGGTCTTTCAAATGGAGAGTTATTTTGTCAGCTGAGCCAGGTTCTGTGGAAATACTTGAATGTAGGTCTATTTGTGTGGCTTTGTTAGTCAATTTCGCGATGAAAACTGCAGTTAAACTTGAGAAAGAAATTCCATCTTGTAATTTATTTGTGTGTTTATTCGATTGTATGAAGCATACGACCCCTTCCTCTCCCGCCTTGTAAATAGAGTCTCCCAAGTGAACACCTGCACTTGACACATGTACATTTCACACAACCGTGCTAAAACACTCAATAATTGCACGGTTAGCACGTTGTTATATATACAAGTGTTATACAATTTGACTGCAATATGATGCTTGCCACACTGGCGAATCCTGATTTAAATTATGAGAAATCAATAGAGTGCACGCATCCATGAGTGATCACCTTTCCACATTTCCCCCTTTAAATTGAATAAACATAGATAAATTGATATTTGATTAAAGAACTTCATTATTAAGCCGTGTCTAGGTACCGGGGGATTCCCATAGATATCTCCCGAGAGACCATCGAGCGAGTTCAGCCGAACTATGTCTGGTTCTGACTGTTAGTAACAGATTGATTTATAGATATTTATGGCAGGCAATCTAACATGAAGCATCTTGAGTTCTTTATCAGTACCGAATGAACTACCTTTCGTCCAATGAACTAGCTACATGTATATATTAGAGTGATGTTAACAAAGCTCTGATTATTTCTCAATCAACGAAGAAACCATGGATATCCTTTCCATCGTTGTATTACTAAGGTATTGACTCTATTCGGAACGACTTTGATTGGAATGTCTACATTGTATGAATTAGGTTTAGTTTAACTTTATTGACATGACTGAACAAAAAAAATAATGAGTGCTTCATGGCTACTCTAGATGCAACGATCTGGAACGGCGATTATAAAACACTGCTTAACAAGCTGGTATTTTCCTTTGAGGTTTAGCAAATACAATAAAGTGGCTCAATCTCTTTTTTGACTTCATACAAATGATTTCTGTCATATTGATGTCTAACAGTTGTTGCCCATCATGTCAGCAAAAGGGAATTCTCTGAAAGCTAGCTTGAATAATTGTTAGACATAACTTGTATGTCTATAAAACTTAAGCGGGCCTTCAGTTCTCTCTCGTCGACTTTACGACAAGGCTTCATATCAGACATTCTAACATGCTCCACGTTATAGCCGTGCGCTGATTGGTCCAGACCTTAAAACATACGGAGATCTTCATTTGTTTGTTGTGATCTGTTACATTCACCAGCCAGTTCATTCACTGCACAGTGGGCGGAGTTCACACAGCTGCAGCTCGTGAACGAGCAGCAAGCGCGAGCGTGGCCTGCAAATCAGTCAGGAAATTCTCGTATCAAAACGGGACAAGTTTGCAGAAAATTTGCCATTCCGCTTATGAAATGAGGAAATATTTATCACTATACATGTTAGAATGGAGTTAATGACCTTCTTAGTGAATATTATCGTGTAATAATTTTTCGATGTTTAGTTTTAGACCTCATCAAAAAACTAAACATCGAAAAATTATTACATGATAATATTCACCAAGGCGGTCATTAACTCCTAATTCAACATTTCCGCGTCAACAATCGAAGCCCTATTTCGTATGACAGAACCAGTTCCAAAAACACAATATGTTATCCTACAAGAGAAAAGCGGTCAATAGTTTTCAATTATGTCAGCAATACATACTGAAACCCTAGTCACTAGCCATTTTTCTTTATCCTAATGAATTTCTTAGTCGTTTTCCAGATTATTTACGCTTTGATTGTGTCTGTTAGGAAACATAGCGCCAGAGATCTTGCCCGCTACGATCGTATTTGGAATGAATGAGAAAGAACAGGCTATGAATTGTTATCTTTTGACAATTTCTGCTTATAGGCGTATTCACAGATATTGGTCTGACAAAAGTAATGCACAATTTGGGATAACAATACGCCGTTAGTATATGGTATTTCAAAATTTCATACAGATATACTTAAGGAGAAATTCAAGCAATAATATCTACGAAGAAACATCCCAAGAATGATATCCATTATGTGTAGTAGAACGGAAGAAAGTCTCAGGGTCTCTGACATTAACATTCCGACGACCAGTTTTATAGAACATCGATATTATTCATAAACTGTGTTCAATGAGGTTCTGACAAGAAATCCCAAGTAGATAATCTCTTTACTAGATGTGTCCCTTACCCTCTGAGTCTTTCGTAAGACTTTTTGAGTTTTAAGTATCTCATTTATTCGACATCTGAATTTATAGAAACGAGTGCTCATTCACCCCCATGGCTCATTCACCCCCATGGGTTCGTTTATAGGGATAGGGAAAACGCGTGCCCTTTCTATACTAATCATCGGGCACTACTCATCGCGCATGCGCAGGCGACCCATTCTACTGTAGGGTGCAAGCCAGACCCATGGAATCTCAGGTAGCGAAAACCCCAGGTCTCTCACCCCACCCTATCCCGCACCACACCTATTGGGATAGGGATATCGCGTGCCCTTTCTATACTACTACTCATCGCGCATGCGCAGTTGACCCATTCTACTGTAGGGTGCAAGCCTGGCCCATGGAATCTCAGGTAGCGAAACCCCCAGGTCTCTCGCCTGATCCTATCCCGAGCCACACCTATGCGACCCGCTGTGCAGTGAATAAAGCGGAGGAGGAGGAGGAGGAGGAGGAGGAGTAGGACACGCCACGGATTATACTAGGGAGATGGGACAACAATAATTCCCCTTAACTGATCAAACTGCCTGCAACGCTCTTGTTAACAGCATAGACAGAGTGTAGTTGTTCAGCTTCTTGAACTAGCTATAAATCTAGCTTTATATGGTGTTTTATACAACACAATCAGTAACAACTACAATATAGTAGAAACTTGTAAAGCAGGGCTGCACCACCTATACTGAAAGTGTGTCAAATTTAACGATACATATCGCATGCTAACTTTCGTAACTTTTGTCTAATTCCTCTTAACACGGGTCTAGGGGGATTACGAACCCCATGTACATCTGGATCAGCGTGAACAGTTAAATCTGAACAGTTAAATCTGAGCAGTTAAATTCAAAGCCTGACTGAGATATATCATTCCCTATATAGCTTTTCAAACGAAAAATCATATGGAATAAGAATACTGAACAGCGATACCGATTTGATATTTGGAACATAATGATGTTTTGTTGGCATCATTGAAGATTGTTTACCGCTTCACTCTTGTAGGGTAATAGCCTATGTTTATGTATACTATGAAAACGTTTTAATTTGGTCCTAGCGCTGTTATACGACTTAGGTCATTGGGTTATGGAGGCGGAAATTCTTCAATAGACAACGGCTGAATATCGAGTGACGAATTAGGCGCTTGTATTTATGTTCTTGTGCCACTGCACTTACCATGCATCGACCATTATTTTGATGTTCAAAGGCGATACATTGGCTAGTGACTTGTATGACCACTACATCAATTTCAGTAACGTGAAAACTTTTCTATGAGCCACGAAATACAATGTGGGATTCGGAAAGAGTCCTGTTTCTGTGACAATTGGATGATCTTCGGTTTGTTTGAATGGATGGAACTTTCGATGGCACTTTGGGATAAACTGTGCTTCTCATAATGAAATAAAACGGTCAGGAAAAATCAAACCACGTCCACCAATGGCGTGTCAGAATTTCCATCTGCGTAGTTATTCGAATTGACATCTCAAATAACCGAGTTAGTCAAATATCGGACTACACTATGTTACCATCAGCTCACCAAATTAGTTATAATTTAATACAGATATTTCCCAATAGTCTAGAGCCTGGTATAGCTTGACGATTTCAACTTAATACGAATATCGCACATTGGTTTTCTTGATTCCAAAAATCATATTAATTGTCAATGTACATTCCACAAAGAAAACGTAGTTAAATTTCACTTCCGTAGCCTTTGTCATATTTATTATTCACACAACTACATATTCAGGTAGTAAAATGAATTATTGGTGAAGTAAATTAGTTGGTCCTATCGTTCAGGCTGTTACAGACTGTTTTAAGCAATGGTCAGTAAACATAACATGCTATTGTATCGGTCGATGTATTATATGTGATTGCACACAGACAATTCAACACAAAATATGGATAATGGATATAAAATAATCAGTTGGTCTGTGCTGTGAGGCACCAGAACCAGTCCAGCCGTGGGAAAAAAGAGTTTTAACTATCTGCAAAATTTCATTATATCAATACTTGCGGGAAACGCATGCTAATATGTCTGCGTTGTCTGATTGGGGACTACTTTAAGTCAGACGGTTGGTAACAATTTAGCTGGGAATAAATGCCATGGTCTGTTTTGTTCTGATCGCGATTCAACCAGAAACGGCCGTCGGTCAACAACAAATGTGATGTCTGGTGAATTTGATTACATATTTCAAGCGACTGGTACGTACATTCTTTTGTTCAAATAGGAATTGACATAGAAGACATCTCATTTATTGAGATCACAATCACATCATGTAGAGTATGTTGGGCATTAGTTAAATCTGAACGGCATCAATGCTATATTCCAAGACCGATAGAAGAACAAACATGGCTCAAGTCGTACTTGGCATCGGTAAATTCCTTCTGTCTTTATCTCAGTGATGATCAATACAAGGCTGACCAATGAATGATCAGTCATAACTATGGTATGTCATTCACGTGGTGAAAGATTACTTGTTTCGAGTGAAACGGATTGAGAATAGGAACGTCAAGACGTATTGTCTTCATCAAGGGAAACGACTAACATTCTTCCCCTCAACAAATTAGCTTTATTCTCATCATTTTGACACTTGCTTGGATTTAATACCTATACTGTCATACAGAACCAATTTTTCGATTCTTGACACGGAATTGTTTATGAAGAGCGACGGCCTACTGAATTTGTCTGTAGAGGTGGAAAATTTGACCTCTGATGACTAAAAATCTACCATAGGGGTACAGATGGAAGCTTCTCTCAGCACCTCACATTCAGACTCGGAGAATAAGGAGGATTATCAGACGTAGCATAAGTATCTCAGCCGTGCTTTTATTGCAGCTGTTCGTGTGTGAACTATGAAGTAACCACGCGGCACTTAGAACTGGCTCAAACGGAATTAGATACGCTAGCTCGGGAGCTGTGATGACAGATCAGTTCATTTAACTAAACTTATCTGATTTCAATGCAATGAGCATCGAGGGCGTTTGATGGAGTACACGCCTCAAAATGGGATAAACATGGTAATGCAAGAATGCCCAGAAAATGTGATCTGTGATGCCCGAATGACGTACTAGATAACTTGCAGCCCAACGAGAAACAACAGATCCCGCCACTGTAGCACGAATTAAAATTTCAGTAATTTTGGGGATTGATCTGGGCCTATGAGTATTGATTTGGTATATTGACCTCAGATAAGGAATCTTGTGCATTGGTTCCTGATAATGATCTTGGATATTGGTTCCTGATAAGGATCTCCTTTTGACGCATAACAGACGGATTTGAAATACTTTGGTAATGTATCTTAGTCACATTGTTATCTGATGTTTACACCATAAACTCATTTGCCGTTTTGTTAGCGGTCGTTGTGTTTGCAGGTAAAAACCAAACGACACTCATCAAATAGCAAGTAAACTTCACAAAAAGGAAGCACTTCACATAGTACCGCTTCACTACCGGGTAAATATCACTATAAGGAAGTACTCCATACAGCATCGATTCAATAACTTCAGCTATTTTGCCAGCAGAGATTTATACACAACGTGCCATTGATAACGTTTTCATAACGACCATTCGCTCTACAACTGGCTAAAAAATTCATAGAATATAAGCGATTTGACCAACATATTGACGAAGGAAACGCACCAAACTAAAAGGCGAAACAGTTTGACCTAGTACTAGAGGGGCTAAATTGCTCCTTGAAGTTGTTTAGCGCAAGTCATTATCAATGCTCGCCATATGGATTCGTTTATTGGTTTTAACGATTTTAGCATGTTTAGTATAAGAGATATGAAGTGCAGTTCCATATTCAAACATATTATCATAACTGTCACATCAATTTTACTCCACAGTAGGGAAAGGTAGATCGGAGGTTACTATTGGCAAATCGTGGATAATATTGCTAATCCATAAATGAACATTTGCTTCGTCTTGTTTTTTCTTCTGTCGCTTATATAGATCAAATTCCTAGCCTAAGTATGTAGTAATGTTTTAATTCGGTGCGCAAACTCCAAAATGGCTGCCTCGTAACCATACCATGGTAATCTGATGAAGATAAAATGAATAGGGCGAGACCTGTACGTATCATGTACCAATACTTTCTCCATTACAAACGGTTTTCCACACATTGCGTCTAGAAAGGTAACGGAACGAACATTTCAAGAGGGACATGGCGATATTAGAATCCAGATTGAGATAAAATCAAACAATAAGGAATATCCTTAGCTGCGCTTCTAGCTCTCTCCAAATGTGACTTTAACCTATTTAACGGTTTGCCCATTAAAGTGATCTTAACCCCTCAAGTAAAGTTTCCATCAAAAGAAAGACCATTGCAAACAGTGTGGGAAAATATTGGGAAAAGCGAATTTTATACTTGAGAAGTAAATGTGGAGACTACAGTCCCTGGTGAAAGTTTCCTTCGAGCACTCGACACAAGCTGTTACGTATTCCCAAAGACGCGCTAGCAGCACCTATCAGGATGCACTTAACGGTAGTATATTTAGAGTAAATGTGTTTCAGAGGACACTCTCGTGCATTAATCAATTTGAACTATTACCTCAAACACGAAAAGTAATTGGCAAAGCATCTTTGCTACACGATTCATTTCTGCGTCTATTTTTATCCGTGGGTAAATTTCACTTTCCTAAGCTCATCGACTGAACTAAATGCGCTAAATCTTCATTGAATGTCCCAATAACTTCAAGGACAACATCCATATTTATCCCTATAGTTGAACTTTACTTTCTTTAGCTCATCAACTGGACAAACATGTGCTAAAATCTTCAATGAATTTCACAAGAGCATCAAGGACGACAGCGAAAGGCGAAACATGTTACAGTTTTCTCATTGAAGTGGTTCTCCGCAGATAATTTGTTATCCCTGCTCGCTATATGGATCTAATGGTATGTTGAGATGGATTGACTACAGATGGTGTTCAATGCCTCTGCCGTATCTGACATACACGTACTCACAGATATCATCCAAAGTATGACAGGATCATCTTGTCCCGTGATAATGAATATGTGTTTGTCCATTTTCTTCAAAGGTTTCATTTCATTTTTTTAATCGTATGCGGTTGAAACAATTTCATGTTCGCTTGGTGCGTTTGTGCATATAGAAACTATTTTTAACAGTCACGATTTGTGCTTTCTACTTTTGATGTTCTGGAACCATTCCGCATTCGTTCCTGGAAACCTAAGCTGTCAGTAACCACCGCCCAGGGCAGGGGGTACATTACGAAATTGATACGTCTTCGAGATATTGCAAAATATTCCAGTATACCCAATAAGGAAAAATATAATACTTCACTGGACCTTCAAGGCATGTTTGATCACTTCGACAGCCGAGTGTGATTCAAACGTATGGGAGTGTTTGTTTCTGTGTATACTTCATGAGAATCAAAGGGTTAATAAGAAAATAAACGTAGCAAGATAGTTTATAAGAAATATGATATATGTTTAATTATACTTTTTAATGGAGGCACGTAAATATAGGCTATATACGCTAAAACATGTATGTGGAGTATATCTCCGAATATTGTATATTTCCATGACAAATATATTGTCCATGTCACGTTGTGACATGAAAAATTTAACCAATATGATTATTTCGTGTTCCAGCCAGTGTCATGGCCAGTCTAGTGCATCTAGCAAGTCGAAGACGGAAGTAACATCCCATATTAAAACTCTAATCTAGCTGAAAGTTTGATCGTCTTGGAGAACGTTCCACAATGAATGGTCCATGGCAATTTATCTCATCGTCCCAACACATTTGTGTATTTTTCCGATTCCCAGACTTATTTCAGCGACGAGTTCTGTTTCGCCCATTGATACATCTTCTTCCTATTGAGACATAGATAAGGTGCAAGGACTATTGCTATTCCAAATCATGAAGTATTTTCGTCTTGGAATATGTCATCCGGTATCTATAATACAGTAAAGCAGTGTCGGTATTGATATCGTAGACTGACGGCAGAAAACGATCGTGGCATGGAAGATCTCTGGCACTACGTTTCGTAACTTGTGTCAAATTTCGCTTAACCGGGGACTAAGGACCGTTTGAATATCAGGTTTTTCACATCTCCACGACAATTTCACCCATATAAATGAACTCGGCGTATTGATGCCATACCTCTTTGTCAGACGGAAAATAGCCAGAAGATCGCTTAGATTATACAAGCATGAAACGCCATTAACCTCTGTATCGTGGTAGTTTTTATCGTTCCCAAACTGGAAAAAACACTGTGACAATTGCAGGCCATCGTTGATCACTTCCTTTCTCGGTGCGGTCAAAGCCATAAATGAAAACCTGAGGTTGATCCCATATCTCTGCTAAAACTCTCTCAAATTTCTATTTCTTATTACGTGGAAATTCTGAGAATGCGAACCATAACTTCCGACGTTACTATATCAACGTCTCTGTACCAGCTGTATAACAAATTGAATCCCAAATATTGTGTAACATTGAAGCAGAATTTAGAATACACCACTTGACTGATTGATCAACGTGTGTGTCGAAACTTCCCCTGACTTTGGAGCATGAACTCTCCAAAAAATGTACATTGTGATCCAATATTCTTGTCCCTTGTCCAAACAATGGCAAGTTCATCGTGTTTATAGCTGAGGATGTATTGCTCAAATGAAACTTCATTTGAATACCCAAAGTAGCTTGGACTGGTTCATTAACATATAAGATTGTTGTCTTTTATTGCTCAATTATTAGCCGTTATCCTCGGACGGCGAGGGCTGTGGTTCTCTGTTTGATACTCCAACCTGTGGTTCAATCTCCGGATTTCAGTCCCTAGGGCAAACGTAACTCTTAACACGGTTTTGGGTTAGTGGTAAACACAAGACCGGATAAAATAATTAAAATCGATCTTATAGAACCGAATTTTATCCCAATAAATCCATCTTCTCGAGCGAAAGATCGTAAAAATGCCCTCATAGTATTGTTCCGGCGGATGTTTACGGTTTTTGCTTTGGGTTGTTATTCTTGCTAGTTATAATTCTCTCCTACATTATATCAGGTTCAGTGAGCCATCTATTGTGATCAATGGTAGGAAAAAAACATAGGAACCATTGTCCATATCCCATGGATACATGTAAACTATATCAACACTAGAAGCGGGTGTCTGAACATTTGGATTCGCTATTGAAGCAGCCTTGGTTTCGTCATCACCACAATTTTTTGCTGTCGTATAGGTCTGTAGATCATGGTACAATATCTTTAACGATACCAGTTCGATATAGGACTACATATACTGTTCCGTATTCAGCAATAATTATTTGAAGACGGGAACACCGTGCGGTCTTTCCAATACTATTTGAAATTGAAGACTATTTCTACATTTCCTTTAATTATGTAACGTGTGTTCATGAGCACGCTCCTCCCTATGCATGTTCAGACCTATATGTGCTGCTTGATTCACGCAGAAATATTATCCGATTATTGAACAAAAATGTTCTTTGATTCATCAAACTGTCAGAAGCTTGAAAAGA
The DNA here is from genome assembly GCA_036873755.1 of Hanleya hanleyi. NCBI lineage: Eukaryota > Metazoa > Mollusca > Polyplacophora > Lepidopleurida > Hanleyidae > Hanleya > Hanleya hanleyi. Next base: position 21,140 of record JAVTVY010017183.1, on the reverse strand, counting down.
CAGTCAATGAAGATTTAGTCGTATTGTCTGTAAGAAAGGAAAAAAACTATCCCTGTAATCGTACCCTGAAGGCATTTTTCAAAGACTAGGCTATACCGATCCCATACTTCCCAATGGCAAGGATACGAGGGTAAATCGTGCTGAGATGAAGCGGATTATAAGGCAAGTATTCTGTCTTCTTTCTCAGATGAAACAAAATTTTGAACAGCCAAGCGCTCAACCAGTTAAGACTGTTGAATCGTACTGACGTAAGCAGGAAAATAGATATCTCGCACCCCTCGAGAGCCGATGGACTGCCAGTTACCATAAACCATTCGATCGAGGCACCATACAACATATTCAGTGTTTAACCGTTGTCCACAAAAGAAATAATCAACATTTACGTTTGACAGTTAGCACCAGTTCCAAAGCCATCAAATGAAAAACAAGTCTGTTTCAGTTTTTCTGAATTTTCTGAATATGAATTTCCTAGTTGAATAATTGAATTCAAACGACCATTAGCCGATAGTTAAGCTGTATAAGAAACAGGATCAGAAACGTCGCCCTCGAGATACTGTACACTACAATCTTATTTGCCGTCAATGTACGATATTTATCACAGAACTTGAAGAAACTTGAATGGAGGAATTGACGGAATAGCAATGTTTGTCAAGGCATACTTTATTTACTAATTAGTTTACCTCAAAGTGATTAACGTTATGGACGTGGAAATTCTTTAACGGACGACGGTTGAATATTGAATGACGGACTAGACGTATGATGATCATGTCGTTTGAGTCGTAAGCTGATTATATAATTTCGCTCAATGGCATCTACGACTAATCGTGCCCGATGGCGTGCATTGGTGTTGCAGATACGTATGAAGACTGGTCTCGGTCGATCGAAGCAAGATATAAAGATAGACCAAGATGATAGAGCATATGTAGCATGAGTTGAAGGATGACTTGCCTCTCTCAGTTACACTGATTCTCCAGACGCAAAACTTAGACTCCCCCATTCCCCTGTCTGCCATTAACGGCATATACATTAGCCTTAGGGTGAAATACGGATCGGTAATAGTAATAGTGAATCGGATGCTTCGTATATATCTGAAAGGAAAACGATTTTTTTTTTATTTGACTGCATTCGCTACAGACGCAGTGTCCAGTTACTGTGACGATAACAATGGAATTAATAATAATAACAATACAGAGTGATAAATACATGAATTTATCTTTAAAATACACTATTTTCAAGTGTCGTAAATACCGAAGTAAATTCTATTCGCCTATACTGGTTTCGAACTAAAACAGCATAGTGAACATATAATTGCGGTAGTGATCAATCGATTTTCTTCGTTTTTCGACAAAATTAGTGACAGTGAAATTTTCTGTACTTTTGACGTTACTAATTTATATAGCAACATATCGCACGATCTTGAATGTAATAAGACTTATTCTTGAGAATAATACATTTGAATTTGGGGAAGGTAATTACCGGCAAAACGTTGGGTACTGCTATGGGCACAAAGTTCGCTCCAACTTACACAACGCTAGTTCTGGGCTTTCTTGAGCATAAACTGTATGCAAAAGTTGAGCAAACTCATGAGAAAGAATTCAGAAAATATGTTCATGACTCATTCAAACGATATCTGGACGATTGCTATATTACCTGGAACACAGAAAAGGGGTGACATCAATATTCTGCGATCTGCTCAACAGCTTAGACCCAAACATAAACTTCACACTAGAAACACACAGAGACCAAGTTCCTTTTTTTAGACATATTACTGATTCGCCGAGGTAATAAAATTGTCACTGATGTTTATTACAAAGTGAGTGATACGAAGCAGTACCTTGATTACAACTCCTGTCACCCACCTCACGTCAAAAAACAGGTACCGTTTACTCTGGCAAGACGAATTTGCACTATCGTGACTGATAGTGAATTATGACAGATACGATTATCTGAACTAAAAATGTCCTTGATCAAGAGTCATTATCCAGTAGAAGTGATAGATATAGGAATTGAAAAGGCTTGGAAAATAGATATTGAGGTACTCAGATCTTGTGATCAAAGTAACAAAAAAGATATCTTGCCATTTATTTGTACCCATAATCCAAATAATTTCAACTTCTTCCCGGTAATTCAAAATAATCGAAATATGTTGGAGTCAAATGATCACCTCAAAAAGGCATTAAGAAACACCACCATTATAAACTGTAAGCGACAAGCACCGAATCTTAAAAAGATTCTAACCAGGGCGAAATTTATCCCTCGCATAGATTCCACTTTCAAAACGAGTGAATATGGCGATACACGTTGCAAAAATTGTGATCACCTTATATTGGATAGCTCTTTCACATTTCATAGAACCAATTATACATTTCGGATTAATGCAAATATGAACTGCTATTCTCGGAATTTAATTTATGTAATGGTGTGTAACGGTTGCAGTAAGTAGCCAGAAATCAAACAAGTTGACTTCGTCATGATTCATCATCAATACTTGCTCCCTAACTAAATTTACTCTGGAAGATTTATTTAGCAAAGACAAAAACTTTCACAAGGAAAGAGGTATTTGTCTTTCAACCACTCATAACGACATAAAAAAACTGTACTGGACTTCCAACATGCACGAATCGTCATACAAAGCTAGATTCATAGCTGGTTGTAGAAGCTGCACCACCAAGCTTCTTTCAACCCTGTTGACGAGGGCCCTTCAGGAGGTAAAAGCATTTTGGAAAAGGTATTGCGCCACATTTTCTAAAAGCCCTGGCGCTGATTTATCTGGATATTGAACAACTTAAAATGTCTTGCAGAAGAACCTGTTGCTAAAGGTCGCATACCGTACAGACTCTTTATAATACAAGCCATCGTCAAGACCTTATTGGCCGTCAAAGTTCTTTAATAGTATCTGTGTTAGAAAACTGATTGCCGACATATTTATGCCAGAAGCCATAAAGCATTCTTCAGCTCTACTACATACAAGGAATATCATTCATGGGATTTTCTATATTTATATATTTGCTGTAATTTCTCATTAATAATATCTATGTGAAATTTAGCAACACAATATATCAACAGCATATAGGTATTCCAATGGATACTAATTGTACGCCCTGTTTCGCTGACATATCTGTTCCCTTATGAATACGAATACAAGCAGGCGCTTTCAAAAACCGATCAGTTCGCATATCATTCCTTCCCATTCACCATACGCTATGTAGACGATCTTCTCGCTGAGGATAATCCCTATATAAATGACGCAGTGAAGGAGATATATCTACCATCACTGGATTTGAAGGAAACTACAAAGGAAACTAGCCCTCACGCCACAATTTGACCGAAATCTGTATAAAAATGAAGCGGGCGTTGTCTCGTCGACTTTATTACAGAAGAGATGATTATCGTAAAGTATCCCTTTCTGCACAGCATTATTCCAGTGGGACCTGCATATGACTCATACGTATCTCGCCTGGTAGCATTTGCTAGATCATGTGTTAAATGTGACGATTTTAATCAGCCTCACAAAACATTCTTACAGAAACTTATCAAACAGGGCTATACAACCAAGCGCCTTCACTGAAATTTCCTTAAATTTTGAGAGACATATCGCATGCTGAGAGCAAAACACCAGCGTGGTGTGCAAGATCTATGGCATTACGTTTCGTAACTTTTGTCTAATTCCGCTTAACCCGGGGCAAAGGGCCCGTATGAATCCATTTACTTCAAGACCCTCATGGTGTTCATATCAACAGGCACAATCGAAGCGTGAATGAGATACAACATTCTCTACATAGCGACTTTAAAAGAAAATCATGTGGATTAAGAATACTGATCAGCGATACGGATTTGATACATCATAATGTCTTGCCGGCATAATTGAAAACCCTTGACCGCTTCTCTCTTGCAAAATGGACGACGGCTAAGCAATGAATGACGGACCAGACGCTTGCAATTGAGCTATGTACATATATGCCAGGCTCCTTCTTGTTCGTTAAAATGATTCTGATTCCTCAATATAACAGTTACTTCTAATTAAAATGTTGGGTTTATATGGGTAAAACAATTTCTTAGCACGTAAATGTCTTGTTGGCGCATAATAAATAATGCTGCCAATGCAAAAAGTCAAAAGTGCTATTTTTACAACGATGTAAAAATAAAATATCGTAACTTTTATGTCTTTTTCCAATGGGGATAATCTGACACTTAAACTATAAACAGCTACACAATAATACACCTAAGTCCTTGACTTCCTGTTTAGTATCTCAAACAATTTCTTCTTTTGTTGGTAAAATGATGGCTAATATCTTCTTGTATAACTAAACAGTCTTCGTCTCCATATATAGATCCACAAATGTTATTGTCACCTGCGAGATGCAAACACTTTGCAGTTAAGATAACAGATGACAAATCATTAACATTAAATATTAAAAATATTAAAAGACCCAGAATTGAACCTGGGGAAAACCGAGGGGACATTACACCATTCAGAAAAATATGCCATTATCTCTATCCTCTTCCGGGCAAATATTAATTCAAAGATAGTGAAAAATGTCCACGTATGCTTTACATCTATGAATCAAAAGTGAGTGGCACACCGAGTGAAATGCCTTCATAAAATCCGTATAAATAGCCAGAACATCGCATTTCTTCTCAATAAAAGATAAAACAACACCCGTAAAACATACCAGATTTGTAACAAATGAGCGGTTTGCCAAAAAATCGTGCTATCCTTCACATATTATCGAATTGATAAAATTGCTTAGATGAGTATTAAAAATTGTTTCAAAAAATCTCCCTACTAATGGAAGGATGGAAAGAGCGATTTGGTTCTTGCGATGTGTTTAGATATGCAGTCAGAATATTGGCCTGTGTGGTCATAAGTCTTCTGGTCAGTACGGGGAAATTTGCCAGGCGTACTGACAAGAAGACTTATGACCACACAGGCCAATATTCTGACGGCATATCTAAACACATCGCAAGAACCAAATCGCTCTTCAATCCTTCCATTAGTAGGGGAAATGTCCTTCAAGATGTCCACATGACCAGCTACAATAAAATCGTGGGTGAGATGCAAATCATCTCAGGTATCATTTTGGGTATTGTGATGTTTCCAGATAAGCAGTGAGAATATTGGCATGTTTTCTTGTCACTACGACGGCACCTTTTTCCATCACCTTTTCATGTTACGTTTAATCGACACATTCTTCGAGGAAAATTCCAGATATATTGCCAAATCTACATGATTGGTAGGGATCGATAGATACGTACGTAATTGTGAACTTCCTCTACTTACAGCGCATATAAGGGAAGTGGGAAGAGGTGTCGACATACTGACAGAGTCACATGACTTCACAGTATAGTCTTCTGGTTAACCTATTCTAAAGCACATACCAAGAATCTAACGATTCGTGATATGTGTTGTATCTCAGGTACGCTATTATTGTACCTATTCATGTGGCAATTTGGATGACATGACCACACGGTCCCTAGCACCGGCATAAGCGGTATTAGATACAAATTTAGAGAGCTATGATGGAAATGCTCTGACAACTCGTATATTGGTAATTGATGAGCTGTGTCGCTGTGCCAACTCGTACACTGGTGAGCTGTATCGTCGTCAGATGAAAATGACGGCATTTAACACAAAGACTAGTCGGTAAGGCCCGACCCAGCATCAACTTCCCACAATGCCACAACATATATCAAAGACCAAAAGGTCTGTACAGAAGGCGGGCACTTCTAATGCACTTCTAAATAAGCTTCATCATTATATGAATTCCGAGGCGTGAGTTACCATTGGTTTGGGGGCTATCTGTCTGAACGCTTCTAGTCAGTCAACTTTAATGGCACTGCATCTGATTTAAGCTCAGTGGTTTCTTGTGGTATTCCTCAAGGATCAATCCTTGGTCCTATACTATGCTCGATTTACATTAACGATCTCAATGTGGTTTCTCAACTTCTTAAAATAATTTTGTTTGCTGAAGACAGTGCAATATATTCCGACTAACCTATTTGAAACTATGTCACACAAACTCTGTTTACTGTACAACTGGTTCTCGTGCAATATGTTATCGATGAATATAACTAAAACTAGATTTATGCTTATAAAACCAAACTAAAGGCTTACATTCCATTTCTACCTCAATTATATATCAGGAACCAGGAAGTTGAACAGGCTGAGAGTTATATGTTTCTTGGTATTTACTTCAATGAGAAACTGAACTGGTCCACTCATATAAACGAAGTGTGTGAGAAAGTATCTAGAAATACAGGAGTTATCCTTTGTATGGAAAGTAGTCTTAGGATACTAAGCCCTCATGCAGACACTTTTACACACCCTCTAGAATTTGTCTTTATACAACTAAACGTATGTCTTATGGCTTTTGTAATGTATATATTTGTTGAAAGCGCATTTCTTAAGGATTTCAAATATATAAATGTGTTCACTGTAAATCTGTAGGTTGTGAAGACCTTCAAATTTTAAAATAATATTTAAAAAGGAGCTTTATGTATTAAATCTCTATTTTCACAAAGGTATTCAACATACATCATCATGTCTACTTCATCAGTTCCTGTAGAAAACAACTCCAACAGGAAATCAGTGTCTCAGTTTTATAAATTTTGGTCTATTCATTATTCTATTGACAATCAGTTCAACTTCAAAGTTCAAAACTGTGAGTTGCTCGATTTTGTAAAAAATTATTCCTTTAAATGTCAATAGAATGAGAACTAGTCCAAAATTGATGAAACTGAGACACTTATTTCCTGTTGTAGTTGTCTTCTACAGGAAATGATGAAGTGAGTTATGATAAGTTGAATACTTTTTTGAAAATAGCATTTTAAAATTTTAATTTAAATTTTAATTATATATATATTTATATTTGGAATCCTTATGAAATGTGCTTTCAAAAAATATATACATTACCATAGCTATGAGGCATATTGTTAGCTGTATAAAGACAATTTCGAGAGGGTGTGTAAGGAAGTGTCTCCAAATATCGTCCGGCTTTTCGTCGAGAAATCTGTGATCTTTTCTCGATGTCGCGAATTCCAGAGGTGAGAGAGAATCGAGATTTTTTTTCACAAAAATCGAATGATTCGCGAAATCGGTTTTCTTTCGCTTTATTGATCGCTTTTCATTCGAAATTTTTTTCTTGCCGCTTTGTCTTTACCTAGCCTGGTATCCTGCCTAGCGTGTTACATTGCTGACATATACCCTAGACTAGGGAACCAGGTTGCTGGTTCTATGCACAACTAAATAATCCATGCATGTGCTCGGCCTCACTGATAGACCCATAATACATAATTTACAGAAGTGTATTCCCAATTTGTATGTCCGTTATTAAAGATAGAACATGTATCAAAGCAAAATATAATGCCGGCGATATTCCCTGTTTGATTTTAAATAGTCAAGACCGGAGATCGTTTGGGCGGTCAGATGTTCAACCGGACTGATAGTCGCTGGAATATACGTAACATTTATTAAGTATAATACAATAAAGCTGATGAAAATGTGATAATTCAATGCAGTCCCTTTTAAAATTGCGGTAACATGGTATGTTAACCTTACATTGTTAAAGCGGCAGATACAGCTGAATTTTAACTAGGCATATACTTTATGTAGCCCCCCTCAAACATATCGGAGTAACGTTGGTAATCTGCTATGGTTTTATGAAAGCTTTCCAGGAATCTCGCATCACATAACCAACCATATTTATGATCTGTGTGTGGGTTGATGAATTCTAATGACCATTATTATAACACAGTATTCCATGGTATTGTATGGTCTTATCTTTCAAACGACAGGGTCTTCTCACAATAAGTAGCATTTTATCTGTCTGGGTAATGTAATATAATAAAGCCATAGAGCTATCACACCCTCAATCTCCGTACAAATCTCAACAGAAGAATTTGCTATTAACGAGATATTTATTCACAAAATATCTTTTACACTAAATTTCGCGGGAACTGAAAACTGGTATCGATGAAATGTACGATTTAAGATGCTTTAATTTATTACTTGAAATTTAAGTTTCTTAAATAACATTTCGATCTGCTGGCGAAACCAGCAAACAAAAATTGCTTTTGATTGAGTACTATGGAGAAGATTCAGTGAGAGCGGACAAACATGGTTGGAATAACTTTTTTCTGGGCAACCTTAATTGTTTTCCTGATTTATGGGATACATAACTAATGATAGACTACAGAATCAAAATCCGACCACGCTGTGCAGGCTAAGCAACACTACTGATCATAGACTCAAGGACTCTCAGAACAAGGAAGTCGATATTGGAGAGTCATTCAATAGTAATCACGTTGATATTTATGAGTATACAAGATGAATGTATGTGTTTTGGTGAATTCCTGTTCATGCAATCATTGAGATACTTAACTGTAATGCTTGAACACGAGTCAGCACAAGCAGTTTGAATCTGAATATTAACTGGAACTGTAGGATTTGTTTTCTATATCCACCGTATTCTCGGGTCTGAATGTTAGATGCCGATGGGATGCTTTCCTGTAGGGCCATATTGTTGCTTTTTAGTCGCCATACGTCGTCAATTTTTCCTACCTTTTGCATAGCGCTCCAATACTGTGTCCCTAACGTTTTCTGCGCACACAAATACATTAACCCCATTTCATAAACATAGATTGATGCTCTTCAAATTAAGTACTACTCTGTCCCGATGCACAATATCTTCAAGCATACATACATACATAAATTGTCCCCAGGACATTTAATGGCATAACATCTCAAACTACACAAACGATGCCCAGAATAATGATATATGAAACAACACTAAAGTTACCCATACAATGTATGCACGTATTAGGTTGGTATGTGCACATAGAAGCTGAATATCTTGTAATATCCATTCAAGGCTCTCCAGTATGTGCATACAAAACTACGACACATATAAGGGAAGTGGGAAGAGGTGCCGACATACTGACTGCGTCAGAGAAGAGAAATGAAGAGAAGTACTTGGCGGAAAGCCTTCGCCAAATACACATCAATAATGCATAATGCACATAATGCTAATAGCGAAGTGATTTTCGAGGCAGGCAGTCTATCTCTGGCACAGACAGCATGGCACCGTCTACATCGTCATTCAGTATATATGATAACTAAATATGCATGTGCAATTTTAGCACAAGCATGAAAGCCAAGAGCTCCAATCGTTGTAATACGTGCCCACCATAACAAGTGTGCTGAACGTATATCGACAGCATTGTCTACTGCAGCGAGTAATAAACAATAATTGGCTAAAAATTGAGCACAGGTAAGCTCTCTAGGGATAACACGTGTAACACGGCGTATGGACAAACCAGGTAATTGAGGAAGGCTCCACCATATCTTGTTATGACTATCGCGTGGGTTGAGGATCGTCAGGGCTTCATCTTTTTGCGCAATCTAGCCCACACGATAAAGCCGTCCTACGCTGATTGAGGAACTACATATATATCAGCAATTCGGATTTTCTAATAATACTAACGGGTTAAATATTCACAGATGAGGCCTTAATATAGAGAGAATACAATCTACAAAATTTCCCTTTTATAAATCTCCAAAATTGTTTGAGCTTGTTTTGAGATAGTTTTGTGCTGACGATAGGTCGTCCGGCGTCCAGCGTCCGTCGTCCGTCGTCAGTCCGTCCGTCCGTAAACAATTCTTATTATCGCGATTTCTCAGGAACTACTGAATGGATCTTTGTCAAATTTGGTACACAGGTTCCCCTTGGGGTCTAGTTGTGCAAGATACCTTTTCTGGTCCGATTCGAAAATCCAATATGGCCACCAGGCAGCTATCTTGGATTTCCCGATGAAACTGTGTTATCGTGAATTCTCAGGAAGTACTGCATGGATCTTTCTCAAATTTGCTACACAAGTTCCCCTTGGGGTCTAGTTGTGCAAGATACCTTTTCTGGTCCGATTCGCAAATCCAATATGGCCACCAGGCAGCCATCTTGGATTTCCCCCATGAAACTTTGTTATCGCGATTTCTCAGGAACTACTGTATGGATCTTTCTCAAATTTGCTACACAGGTTCCCCTTTGGGTCTAGTTGTGGAGATACCTTTTCTGGTCCGATTCGCAAATCCAATATGACCACAAGGCAGCCCTCTTGGATTTCCCCCATGAAACTTTATCGCGATTTCTCAGGAAGTACTGTATGGATCTTTCTCAAATTTGGTACATAGGTTCCCCCTGGGGTCTAGTTGTGCAAGATACCTTTTCTGGTTCGATTCGAAAATCCAATATGGCCACCAGATGGCCATCTTGGATTTCCCCATGAAACTTTGTTATCGCGATTTCTCAGAAAGTACTGCATGGATCTTTGTCAAATTTGGTACACAGGTTCCCCTTGGGGTCTAGTTGTGCAAGATACCTTTTCTGGTTCGATTCGAAAATCCAATATGGCCACCACATGGCCATCTTGGATTTCCCTATGAAACTTTGTCATCGCGATTGCTCAGAAAGTACTGCATGGATCTTTGTCAAATTTGGTACACAGGTTCCCCTTGGGGTCTAGTTGTGCAAGATACTTTTTCTGGTCCGATTCGCAAATCCAATATGGCCACCAGGCAGCCATCTTGGATTTCCCTCATGAAACGTTATCCGGATTTCTCAGGAAGTACTGCACGCATCTTTCGCATATTTGGTACACAGGTTCCTCTTGAGGTCTAGTTGTGCAGGATACTCTTTTTGGACCGTTTCGAAAATCCAATATGGCCGCATCTTGAATTTCCCCATGAAACTTTGTTGAAATCTCAGGAAATTACTGCATGGATCTTTCTCAAATTTGGTACACAGGTTTCCCTTGTGGTCCAGTTGTGCAAGATACCTTTTTTGGTCCGATTTCGAAAATCCAATATGGCCACCAGGCGGCCATTTTGAACTTCCCCATGAAATTTTGTTATCGTGAATTCTCAGGAACTGCTACATGGATCTTTGTCAAATTTGGTTTTAAAGGATCCTCTTGTGGTGTATTTGTGCATAATACCTTTTTTGGGCCGATTCCAAAATCCAATATGGCCATCTTGAAATTTTCCTTATAACATTGTTATCGTGAATTCTCAGGAACTACTTCGTGGATCTTTCTGAAATTTGGTACAAATTTTGTGCAAGATACCTTTTTTGGTCCAATTCGAAAATCCAATATAATTATATTCTTACATTGTGAAACACCCTGCCAGAAAATACTGGCTCGGGTGAGAATCGAACTCACGACTTAGGGGATACCGTCCCACTGCTCTACCAACTGAGCTACCGAGTCCAGTTGGGAACAGCTCGCTAATTCAATCCATTTCACAAGTACACGGCATATCGCCGCGATAACAAGTAAATTTTGGATATATATTTGAAGATACAATGTTTCGACTAATAATTTCAGTCATCTTCATCCAAGTTGGAAAATCCAAGTTACGCTTTAAAGTAATAATATCACAAGAGTCGGCGGATCAAACGGTGGGACATATTCTATATATTGAGTATAGAGAATATCCCTACCTTCACCTTCTTTATCAAGGAGTTCAAATGATTCCGAATTAAAATGTATTTCTTCAAATTTTAAATCAGTTTACTACAAAACGAAGACGAAGGATCCTCCGGACATTCACTCTCAGACTAACTTTGTTCATTTCACTTGTACTATAAGAACTGACATTAAGTACAGTTTCTTAAAGTCTTGAAACTCCTGAAACTTATAAAGATAATATCTTGGTGTTTTCCAGTGTCCCCTTTTCGCTCAAATTCGAAATTCTGCAAACAAAATTACAAAACAATCGTTTGTTCTTAGTAACAATGGACAAAAATATCCTCTTGTCATTAGCTTACAATTATCGGACAATGGTGGGCGCCAAGATCCTTCAAGATCTCTCGTTTCAATTCTGATCTTAGCTTAGATGATGGCCCATGAACATTTCTTAGGCCGACAGGTCCTTCAATGGAGAGTTAAACGAGAGGCGTAGGCACCGTGTTGTTCCGGGGATTCGTTTATATGTCTAAGTTGATAATATCGGTTCAGTGATCTTCGGTAATGTATAATTTTGAATCACCCAATTAACATGTAGAACTATGTACACGCATCTGCAGATCCACACCACTAACTTACCAAGATGTTGAGATGCAGGAGAATGTTGTTTTGATTCGAGCAAACTGCATGTTCACCCAGATAGTGTGCAGTGCCTCCTATACAACCGTCTATCTTGATCAAATATTGATTCAAGGACATATTGAGTATTTTGCTTTGGATTTACTCATTTTAAAGGAATCGATACGAACTAGAATATTGTTGTGGAGAATATTGACGCATGAATTATTACAGCAATATCTTTTTACAGATCAAAAGCAACATGAGAGGGCACAAGCTCAACGTTTTGACAAACATTACATAGCATAGCTGGTGTATGAGCGAAGTGTGGTCAATTTAGGATTAGTTCTCATCGACAGATATTCGGAGGCATACTTCCAAACTGAGTTTGGAATTAGAATGATATGGGACTTTTTGTTTTGATTCGAGCAACTGCGTGTTCACCCAGATAATGTTCAGTGGCTTGTCATAATACTACTATTTTCAGTAGCACATTACACGTTCCTCCATATCATATCCTTTCTCACACGGGTGCACGTACCCACGCAGTCATACTACAACCCAGTCGCACGAACGCACGGACGACTCCTACTGCTCATTTGATACTCCTACCCAGTGGCACGGACGAACGCACGGCTCCCTTTATAGGATCGATGTAATTTGGTGTTGATCGATGTCAAACCTTTCTCAGGCAGTACGTTGGTAATCTGCTATGGTTTGATGAACGCTTTCCAGGAATATAGCAAGACATGATCAGCCATATTTATGATCATTGCGTGGATTGATCAGTTCCATTGCCCATTATTATCATGCAGTATTCCATAGTAGTGTATGAACGTATCTTTTACACGACAAGGTCTTCCTGCAATAACATTTTATCTGTCTGGTCAATGTGATATAAAGCCATAGAGCTATATCCCACGCAATCTCCGCAAGAACTGAGAACTGAAAACTGATATCAATTAAATCTACATTTAAGATGCTTTAATTCATGATTTAAGTTTCTTAAATAATATTTCCATCTGCTGTTGAAACCAGCCAATTTTTTGTAATTTGATTTTCATCGGGTTCTTTCGAGAAGATTATGTGAGAGTGGACAAACATGATCGAAAAAAGTTTTTCTGGCAAGAAACTTTTTCTGGGCCACCCGGAGTTGTTTCCCTGATTTAAGAGTTAGATAACTAGTGATGGACTACGGAATCAAAGTGCTGTGTCGCAGTGCAGTCTAAACAACACTACTGATCATAAACTCAAAGAGCTTTCGGGCAAGACGTCGACATTAGCTCAAAAAGACACAAGATGTGACATTGGAGGGCCATTCAATAGTAATCACGTGGATACCTATGAGTATCCAAGATGAATACATGTGTTTTGGTAGATACCTTATCGCGCAATCATTGAAATGTTTAACTTTAATGGTTGAACACGAGTCAGTACAAGCAGTCTGAATCTGAATAATAACTTTAACTTGTTTAAAGTTTTGTTTTCTGTGTACCCTAATGCTTTCTGCGTACACTGATAACCCTCTTTCACAAACATTGGTTGGTGTCCTAAAAATAAAGTACTTCTCCAATATAATCTATGGTGAGCCAGAACAAGATTATGGCTATTCGGGAACACAATCTCTTCCAACTTCATTACACCAATCTAACTTATACGTTCCTTCTACGACCTTGCCTTGATATATCTGTCCATTTAATGTTCAAAAAATAGATTTGAGACATAACTGACCTCAAATCCATTTGAATTCCGAAATGTGTCATGGAAGAGAGTTATTAACTGACCTATATATTGGGCCAACACAAACACCATATTAGGATGAATGACGTAGCTATTTGAGGATGAATCCACCAACAGACAACCGGCGGGAAGATTCTGTTGAATCTTCGGCTTTTGAACACTGATGGTGGTCGAACATATCAAGGCAGCTTCGAAATAGGAAGGCAAATTGGCTTAGAGTAATGAAGATGAATCTCATCGGGCATACATGCATATAAATGCAGGATATTTAATGACATAACATCTACAGCTACAAAAATAATGCCCAGAATAATCATATATGGAACAACACTAAAGTTACCTGTACAATGTACACATATTAGGTGGACACATCAAAATCAATATAATGGCCGTGTACATCGAAGATAAATACCTCAAGAGATTCATTCAAAGCTCGTCAGCATGTTTATACAAAAGCAGACAGAACTTGGCTGATAGCCTTCACAAAGTACTCTGTTGTACACATCATAATGCACACAAACATCGCGCATGGCAATAGCGAAGTGAATATCGAGGCAGGAAGCCCATCTCGCTGGCACCATCTTAGCTTGCTAAGGGCATTTCACGTTTCACTTAACACTACCCTTAGTTTATCGCTGTGATTCGGCATGTATTTCACACGGCGCCATCTATCTAGAGGGAGATAATCCAGTTCGAAAGTTGTTCCCAAAGCATAAGGTCAAATGTCGGCCCCATTTAAACGAGCCAATGAAATTATCTGTATTTAAATATTTCTCAGACATGCAGACATGTCAGTTTCACGAGGCGCAAGACGAGGGGAGTCTACGCGAGACCAAAACGAAGTTGTGCGAATTAGCTTTATTATTTCTCACTCTAGTGGAGCATGCTTCTTTGTTTATCTTAAGAAAAATCATATTACAAACGGCCTAACATATATGAAAACAAACTAAAATCGGCGGCAGTTCACAGGAAAATGACATGCTTTTTATTTTGTGATGGGGGCACTTCGAGGCCCACCATGGGATCATTTCAATCGATCGCTTTCTGGAGGTGTGTCTTCGTTGTATGAATGTGATTGCACCGATGTCGGATGTAACGGGACCAGTCGGATGTGACCATTTGGGAAACGCCCTATTACACTCAGATAGCACCCGTTACCGCATGGCTACGAGCAGAAGTTTCTACGTATGATCGTGCCATGCGTTCGGATGATGGCTGGCACCGACAACGATAAACTTGGCACCGTCGACATCGTCAATCGTCTTGAATGCAGTAAATGTCATAACTAAATATGAATATACGATAATAGTTCAAGCATGGATGTAAAGCGCTCGAATGGTTGTTAAGCGTCCCAATTCAACGTAAAAAGTGTGCTGAACGTATATGAACAGTATTGTAAAAGGCGCCTAGTAATACACGAAAATTGGCCTCGGTTTTGGTGGGACAGGTAAGCTGTCTAGGGATATCACATGTAACATGGCGTATGGATAACTCAGCTAACTGACGGGGGTTGACTAGCGCGGACCTCCAGTGCTCCATCTTATAGCCCAATATTCTGTAAACATTTATATTCATCTATCTCACACGGTAAGGCCAGGCATCCTTCGCTGAATTACTGGCCGTGACCGTCTTTGTGATTGAGGGAACATAGATATATCATCAATTCGGATTTTTACCCCTCAGCCCATAGGGCTGTAGGGTCTTGTCGTTGCCATGTACGTACGTCCGTCCGTCCGTCCGTCCGTCAACATTTTCTTGTCCGCTGAATATCTGCAGATCTATGAAGGCGGGCCTGACCAAACTTTGGTGAGAGCTTCCTGAATGTTGACTGAAGAAATGATTAGATTTTCAGATGGCTATGATGATTTCGTGATTTTTAATTATTTTTTTTATTATTTATTGATGGCTCAGCTTTTGCAATGTTATCTATGCCCATCAACATGTTCTTGTCCGCTGAATATCTGCAGATCTATCAAGTCAGGCCTGACCAAACTTTGGTGAGAGCTTCCTGAATGTTGACTGATGAAGTGATTAGATTTTCAGATGGCTATGATGATTTCGTGATTTTTAATTATTTTTTTTATTATTTATTGATGGCTCAGCTTTTGCAATGTTATCTATGCCCATCAACATGTTCTTGTCCGCTGAATATCTGCAGATCTATCAAGTCAGGCCTGACCAAACTTTGGTGAGAGCTTCCTGAATGTTGACTGATGAAGTGATTAGATTTTCAGATGGCTATGATGATTTCATGAATTTTAATTATTTCTTTTATTTTGTTTATTGATGGCTTGGCTTTTTGCACTGTTATCTATGCCCATTGGGAACCCTTGGTTGCATGTTTCATTTTGACTTTTGAAGGTTCCCTGATACAAGAAAGCCTGGGCCATTCAAGATTACCATTGGATGGAACTCCCCAATTCCCATATATTCTGAGAGCTTACATGATGCTACACTTGTTCAACCTATGCACTACCCTTGGGGGATTTCTCCACCCCTGGGGCACTAAATGTTAAAGTTTTGGACTTTTTCCTATTCACAGCTTCTCAGCCTGCAGTGTACATTGCTTTTTCACACACATGCTGAATAACCTAATTTTTTTTCCTTTTATAGTAATAACTAACAGGTTGATGACATTATTTTATTTCCCAAGTACAAGAGAAAATAACCGGCGAGGGGGTCCCCGCAGTATCGAACCCCTGTTAGGTTTGAATTTCATGTCACCTTAAATGAAGGACAACATTTTTCTTCAAATTTGCTGCATCGATTTATCAGAAAGCTTTTGCACAAACCATATTTTATTTCAGAAGTATAATATGAAATAACTGGCAAGGGAATCCCTGCAGTATCGAAACCCTGTTAGTGTGAATTTCGCGTCATCTTAAATGAAGGACAACATTTTCCTTCAATTTTGCTGTTAAATCATTCTATTTTACATCATATGATTTATCCTAAAACTTTTGCATGAACCATATTTGTGTCCACACATTTAACCACTGTTAACTGGTACAACATAATGCTTCAATTTTTGTCACCAAACATGTTACTGTACCTTGGAAATTATTTAAAACGAGTGATTAGGAGAGTGTCAATCAGTGTGTTTCTATGCCATTAAACTTATCACATTTGTGCAATGCATAAATTGCCACTGATAAAGCTACACTTTCTTGCATGCTGTAATTCCAGCACACCACTCACGTGAAAACGAAGTCTATTATATCTATCAGTTTCATTTTTTGTTTCATTTGAGTTTGGGTGCCCATACGTTTTTTGGAATGCAGCCCTGATCCTACTTGACTAAAAAAAAACAGGCTGAGGGGTCCACGCACCTTTTAGGTGCTTGCCTGCAATTCATGTTTTACAATACTAACGGGTTATATATTCACAGACTACTGATCATGACTAATTTAATTACCGTAGATGTATGTACCATCAGAAGCCTCGCCGTTGTTAGAAACCCACATATTTCACAACTTTTGCGAAATTTCAAGAAACCTAATGTATGTTAATCTTATTAACATGTCCTAATGTAAATTAATGTAAAGAGACTTCAGAACAAATGCTTCAGTAACAGTATATAGATCTCCGTAGAAGGGAGAGAGAATTAAGGTTTAAGGCCATAGTATAGTCGGCCATATAATGTCAGTTTTGTCGGAGGGAGGGAATTTGGCTTAATTTCACACTCAAGTTTGTTTCACTCATATGGTGACAGTCAGTTTGGTTGGTGGAGGAAGCCGGAGTACCGGAGAGAACCACCGCCCTTCGGCAAGTAACTGACAAACTTTCACACATGGACCAGCTGGGCTCGAACCCCTGCCGGTTCAGCGGTGTGAGGCTAGCGGTCACCAGCGAAGCGCCTTAGACCACTGGGCCACCGAGGGCCCCCTCAGTTTTGTCGGTTTAGAAATGGCAAAGTCCCAGGTAGGTTTCCCCATGTAAGTAGCAAATACTAGAGCATATCCCATTTATTTGTCATGCCCATGTCGAAGAATTACAAAAGTGTGAACAAATTGCGAAGATAAAAATGCAACATCCCACCCTGCATTCGAACAGTGATTGAAAAACCCAGAAATGTGCTTTGTAACTCTCCAGGATTTCCTACTGGTGAAATGTGGCATGCTATCTGCACAGCCAAAACCAAAGGCCTTTGCAGAGTAACTTGGAATTACCTGTGATTGCTTACATCAATAGAACATGTAGAAATGAACAATTTGTAATTAATCAGATATGCATTGATTGTTCTTCATATATCATGTATAATAGAAGTTAGCTAGGACATATGTTTTATTGTTTTAATGTGTGAATTACGTGTTCTTCTTATTTAATCTGCAAGGGCCTTAGATTCATACATTGATCCACAACCAGCCTGCCCCAGATTATACATGTACATGCTATGCCAGGTAAAAGCAGATACCCAAGTCATTGTATGTAATTGAATAGAACTTGCCTTGGAGTTATTTCAGCTTGTCCATCAACATTCGCTGGATGGGCATCCTCCATTTACAGCTACATGAAACTGTATGACCAGTATCCTGTTGCTCTGCCACAGACTGGTCAGTCTCACCTTTGTACTACATATACATGTGTATGCTAGCAGCTGACTGTCTTGACACACATGAATGGTGTTGTGCACCGAGGGTTATTTTACCTGACCAGAATAAACACATGGTGAGGTGTGCTGCATATAGGGAACATTTACCATCAACTAGTGAGTTTACACCGGACATTTTTGATTTTCAATCACAGTTTGAATGCTGAATGTGGTTTCATGGAATTAAGGTAATAAATTGCTTGTCATTTCATTCTTCTCTGACATGGGCGATAAATATTGTCAGGTTTTGTTGTAGTATTTCAGACTCAATGGGGAATTGATCTTCTGACTTTGCCATTTCTCGGACAGCCACAATGGCTGACTGGACTATAGTCTTAACGTCGCGTTCAGGATCTCCGCAGAAGATTGCTATACAATAACTTATTGAAATCTTGGATATGAATACCGTATATGGCCCTTTATACAACGAAAAATACAACCCCTTAACAAAATGCAAAGTATTGGCATCTGGTGCACTTTTGTCGTTGCTATCAGCTCTTTTGCATGACAAAATATCCAAAAAAATTGACGGAGAAGAGAGGCGGGGATTTGGTTTAATGTAACACTCAAGATGACGGAGAAGAGAGGCGGGGATTTGGTTTAATGTAACGCTCAAGATGACGGAGAAGAGAGGCGGGGATGTAATTTAACACTCAAGGTTTAAAACTAGATCACTATCCACCCTTTGACATATTAGATCCAACGAAGTTCACTCTGCGCAGCATAATGGGAATGGAGAGTGACTGAATGGATTTTTGCACAACAAATATCGGAAATCCCCCGTTAGTGTCTAATATGTATATGCGAGAACTCCAAGCAAAGGTATTATTATAGGACTAGATAATATCAAAAAATGGTAATTTAGTGATAGGACATATCAGCTCAGTTTCACGCAACCGATGGAAATAAACATTCTAATACAAGAAGATGTGATAACTTATTCGTTCTATGACCATTTCCTCTCAACTTATCGTCCTGTGATCATTTCCACATCATAATACTGTGTGCAACCAATTGGTTCTTCGACCTTCGTGCATATATCCGGCAACGATTTTCATTTCAATTATTGAACATTTGAAGCGTGTTACCTGTCAGATTTCTATACAGTGTATGCTCTGCAACCATTTCTCATTCGTTTCTGAAACCTCCAACGTTGCATATCCATCAGTTAGTTCGCGATACTGAGCTGTGATCGAACAAATATCACGACTTTGAATAAATGTTGATTTGATATGTCTTTGAGGCAAGTCAAAATATTCCAACATTACCAATAAGGACCAGCACAGCATGCTTGATTATGAGACATTTTTGACAGGGCCGTCAACGTTTTCGACAGGTCCGGTGCAACGAGGTATAGTGCTGTTGGCTTTCCTTTGTAATCATTGGAAAAAAGTTTGTTTATTGCAAGAGAGAAGGATCATGGTGGCTGATATCTGCCATATCGTAACTCGTACTACTGCTCTATCTTTACTGGAGAGATGATACGATGGTAGGATACGTTGACACAATGCGACGATACGATGATACGATGCGATGTAACGATGGCACGATGCGATGGCACGTCGCGATGGGACGCCCATCGCTCCAGTAAATATATGGCGATCGTGCAATGATACGACATGGCAGATATCAGCCATCATAGAGAAGTGGTATACTTGTCTCTGTCTAAATCATCCAGTCCACAGAACAACAGTGTTTGTTTTTCTACATTATACCGTTATCGCAGGGATATTTTCTTGGGCTTTTTGCTCGGTGGTGGGAGCATGGGTGTTCTTTCTGGGTGCACTCAATGAGAATCACAGGGTAAACCAGTAAATAATCACAGCGAAACTCTGTTAAATCTTATGTGGATTTGAGAAAAATAAACTCGTATTTTAGTTTATAAAAATAATAAAAACATATTTATGTACATGACAAGACATGTACTTTGTGTAAGCGCACACGTTTTGTATTTTTATGTCAAATTTGTTGTCTATGATGGCAGCCAAGATTTGCCACACTGCGTTTATCTCGAGATCCAGCCAATCTAGTGTACGATCAGTAAATTTGATGTTGGCGTCACAAAAGATTCCAAATCCATTGTAGCTAATTCCAGGAGGAGTGGCGAGAGTATATTATATTTAGTTATCTAACACACACATTCTCTATAATGTTTCCCTCATTTGCTGGGAATTCCGGAGTGAAGATGACGTGGATATGTGTAACAATGGTGCCACGGGTCTGGTCGACTATTTGACACCAGGGACCATCGGATAAGATGTCATTAAATGCATATATAGCTATATTATTGCTAACAAGAGATTCAATCATTTTTAACAGGTGGCTATTGTGTGTTCTTGAAGTCTGGAAGTTACTTTGTTCATGAGATCTCTGACAGTTGATAAGGCAGCATAGAGGATGTAAGTAATATACCATTTCAGATTGCTACTCATTTCGAAATGGAATAGAGGTTGGGGCTGGGTCAAATGTATGTAATCTTCGCGATTTTTGTCATATCATCAGACAAAACCCCAAGCGCTTGTCTGTTTCATGTTGCTAGTCAAATGCTTATTTTCTGCTCAATGTGATTATTTTAAATCCAGCAGTTTCGCACCTTAGTCTATCACTTTACTCCCATCTTGAATCTATTTGCATAGTCTTCAGGTTAAAATATAATGGTTAAATTCAAAACTTCACTCAAATTAATCAGGTTGTTTGTTCAATTCAAGACAACTAAATTACCACGAAATAC